>MU730345.1:23360-37365 GCA_026770625.1 Nicotiana glauca
GAGAGAGAGAGACTACTATATTAGAAAGAAATCACTTTTCATTTTTTATTTTAAAATAATTTTAAAACTCCAAATTAAAACCATACCCCAATTTGAATTGCCAATTTTTTATTTTTTTATTTTAAAATAATTTTAAAACTCGAAATTGAAACTATTCCCCAACTTGAATAGGCAGTTTTTTTTAATTATTATTTTTATTTTTTTATTGTAGCTAATTTAATTTTTATTTTTTTTCTTTTTTTATTTTAAAATAATTTTGAAACACCAACTATAAACTACTCCCGAATTTGAATGGGTAGTTATTTTTTTATTTTTTCATTTTTTAATATAGCTAATTATAATATATTTATATTTATTAATTCAAAAAAAGTAACTAATTAATTCAAAATTTAAAAAAGTTTTTTAGTTAGAAAGGTAGTTTGTTTTGTTTTAACAATGACACTTGGCTTTTTGTGATTATGCCACTTGTCTTAATAATATGTTTTTGCCTCTCCTTTTATTATATATAGATAGTTGGAAATAATTACTGCCTCCGGTCCATAATAAATAGTAATTTTACTTTTGGCACACCCATTAAAAACATACGAACTCCTAGACAAAAAAAGATATATTTACTAAATTAACCTTAATTAATTGCTACATTAACACATTAGAATATGTAAATAAGGATAAATTTTTAAAAATAAAATTAATTCCTTCTTGATTATGTAAATGGACACTTATTTTGGACCAAAATAAAAAGGTAAAATGGTCGCTTATTGTGAACTAGAGGGAGTAACAAATTTCTTGAATTTCTAGAGTAACAATTAATCGCCAAATTTTTACGGTACAACCAGTTTTCAGACTGGTCAATCAAAAATAGCCGGCGTTTACCAAGTCAATAAAAAATAGCCACCGTTTTGCTGCAATAGAGACCGGTCCAGCATAATATATTGGAGTTCGGTGCACTTGTGTATGAACTCCAGCATATTATGCTGGACCAGTATACTTTGTTGGCTACAGTATAATATACTGGAGACTGGAGCACTTGTGCACCAAACTTCAGTATATTATACTGGACCATTATACTTGCTGGAACTCTAGTATATTATGCTGGAGTCCTAGTGTATTTATGCTGGAACTCCATCATATTATGCTGGACTTCCAGCATACTATCCTGGAACTCCAATATAATATGCTGGAGTTCAAGTATATTTATGCTGAAACTCCAGCATAATCTACTGGAGTATTTTTCGGGTTTTGAACAGTGTTTTTGCTCAAATTTATCTTTACATAAAAAGTGGCTAAATTTCGATTACTTTTGAAATTGGGCTATTTTCGAACAACTAGTTATAAATCTGGCTATTTTTAAAAATCACCCCAATTAATCCGGGACAAATATTTTGTAAAAATTAGCGGGGTTGGCCACTTTTTGCACGGATTATTAGAGTTTAGTCATATTTAAATTATAATGACAAAATAATCACTGTCCGACTAAATTGATATTTTTGCCCCTAACTAAAACAAAAAACAACTCCAGCAATGGGTACTGGAGTTGGAAAATTTTACAAGTGGAACTCCGAGACAATGTATTGGAGTTTAAACCCCATCAATGATTCATGGGGTTTAACCTTTATAAATTTAAGAATCGAGTAACCATTCATGGGTTTCAAAAATTAACTACAGGAAAAAATTCCAATAACGTATGCTCGACTTTGGGGCCTTTGAAAGAAAAGCTCCAGCACACATTGCTGGAGTTCAAACTGATTTCAGATGAAAAAACCTTAACTATACGTGTTGAAGAAGCTCAGCCATGGAAGAGCAAAGGTGAAGCAGAGGAAGAAGAAGAGAGAAAATGAGATGCTACTTTGAAATATCGAATATGTTCTGATATGTAGTATACTCTATCTATTTATATACAAAACACTAACTAACTACTCTTCACTAAATAATATAACAGTTGTTGACAACTGTATTTCTAACAAATTAACTAACTCCTAACAGTTTTCCTATCTCCCACAATACATTAACCTCTCAACACTCCCCTCAAGCTAAGGGATGGAAGAGGTCTTCATTCCCAGCTTGCTAACCAGATAGTCATGTTGTGGCTTGCATAAGCTCTTGGTAAGCAGATCATCAGGATGTTCCTTGGTGCCAATATGTTGAGTTTAAATCTGTCAATCTTGAATCTTCTCTCTTACAAAGTGGCAATCAATAATATCAAAGTGCTTTGCCATCTCATAGAATATTGGATGAGCTGCAATCTGTATAGCAGCTTTGCTATCACAGAACATCTGAACAAGAGTGCTCATTGTAATTCCAAGTTCTCCAAATAATCCAACTAGTCATGTGACTTCAGCAACAGTAGCTGCCATGCTTATGAATTTTGCCTCAACAAAACTTCTAGAGAATCTACTCTGCTTCTGGACTTCCAAGAGATTAATGCTTCACTAAACTTAACTATATAACCAGTGATTGATCTCCTTGTCTCAACACATGACCCCCAATCCAAATCATAGTAGGCTACCCAGATGATTACTTCCTTTTACTAGCATGAACAATCCCAATCATGTTGTTCCCTTGATATACCTCACCACTCTCATAGCTGCTTTCATATGAGACTGTTTAAGGGCATGAACGAAGGCAATATCCGGCCTTGTCATTGTTAAGTATAGTAGTCTGCCAACCAATCTTTGATAGTTTTTAGCATCCTCAAGTTGTTTGTCGGTAGAAGCTTCACCATTACTCATGAAACTGTCAAATTCCACAGAAGTTATGACTAAACTCAAGAGGTGTAGCAATAGATTTTCCACAAGCTAATCCGATCTCAGAGACCAATTCAAGAGCATATTTTCTTTGGTTCATAAGAATCCCTTCTTTAGATCCGGAGAACTCAATTCCCAATTTTTTTTAAATTTTCCCAAGTCCTTCATTTTGAATCTTGCCTGCAGGTCTGTACTTACTTGCTGAACAAGATCTAAATTGTTTCTGGTGACCAAGAGGTCATCTACGTATACTAGCACTACCATCATATCACTCCACACTCTTTGTGTAAAAGAGAGTAGTCATAGTAAAATAGCACAAATCTCATGTCCTTTAGTGAGAGGTCAATTTCAGGTTCCACTGCCTAGGGGTCTGCTTAAGTCTATACAAGGACTTATGAAGCCTATACACCTTTCTGGTGATGTAACTCCCCCGGCTGGCAAAGCCGTCTAGGATTTGCCTATACACTTCTTCAAGAAGATCTCCCTGAATAAATGCATTATGCACATTCATTTGGAAGATATACCAGTCAGATGCTGCAGCCAAAGCCACTACAGACCTCACAATCACCATTTTAGCCACAAGAGAAAAGGTCTCTTTGTAATTCAAGCATTTAAGCTGACTGTATCTTTTAGCAACCAGCCGAGCTTTATATCTTTCAACCTCTCCAGTTGACTTATATTTTTCTTTCAAGACTCACTAGCAGCCAATAAGGACTTTGCCTTTAGGCAGGTCTACAATGGACCAGGTATGGTTCTCTTCAAGGGCTGCAATTTCAGCCTGCATAGCTTCAATCCATTTAGGATCAAAACTGGCTTCTGCATAGGTTCTGGGCTCAAACACAACCGAGTAAGCAGCAAGGCCGGCCTGATAAGCAGGAGATAGCTCACCATAACAAACATACTGGGAGATAGAGTAATTGCATGTTGCTCCTTTGGAAGGAACAATGTAATCCTTCAGCCATATAGGAGGAATAGAAGTACTAGAAGACTTTCTGATTGGTGGAGAAATATCAGCTATACTTTAGGACCTGGACTGTGCAGGAGAATCTGCAACAGGCTTACTAGTGTCAAGAGAAGAAGACCCAACAGCAGATTGCCTACGTTCAGAACTAGATATCATAGAAGAGCACTCAACTTCTGAAAAATCCAAAATGGAAAATAGAGGAGAGGACATAGAAGTGATATGCTTGAAAGGAAAAATGTCTTCCTTAAAGACAGTGTCCCTGCTGACAACGAACATTTTAGAGTGAAGATCATGCAAAATATAGCTTTTCTACATAGAGGAATAACCCAAATGAACAGCTGGAACAACCTGGGACTGAATTTGTCTAATTTTCTAACAGTGGTGGCATAGAACAAGCTACCAAACACTCTTAAATAATGTAAAGAAGGAACATTGTTGTATAAATTTCAAATGGTGAGACTCATTTCAATAATACTGTAGGTAATCTATTCAATAGCTAGATTGTTCTGGTAACAAATTCACCCCTGAACTTTAATGGAATAAATGCTTGAAACATCAAGGCTCTGCGTACATACTACCGTCCTCATACCTCACTTGTGGGATTATAGTGAGTTTGCTGTTATTGTTGTTATAATGTTCAAAATGCAGCACCAATTACTAGAGTTATTCCGTAGTTCAGTTGGGGGTATTGTCGTCCAAAATATTTCCGTGCATGAAAAGAGTGCCTAAATTTTAAGCTTTTTAAATAACCGGCTAAACTCTAATAGAGGGGGTTAAAAGTGGCTAATTACCAATTTCTTCCAATTTTTTGAACTTAAATGACTGTTAATTTGGGACGGATGGAGGATTTTAATTTTAATATTTTATCTGATGAAACTAGGCCAAAATCAAAACAATATTTTATTATATGACGCATATCTAACTTAAAGTTTACTTCTCTTTGCAATTTGAGGCTTTCCAACATATTAAAGTGTTCTGAATTTCAGAAAATTATCAAGCATGAATCTGAAAGGGCAGCTGTCTGGAGACATCGAGGCCTTGTCTGAATTGCAAATACTGTATGTCTTCTACTCATAATTGAGAGTCCTTGCCGCATTTATCATATTATTTCATTAAAATTTAAGAATCATCTGAACCTACCTTTACTTACTAAATAAGTGGTAAAAATCAACTTTTTACGGATCAATTTAGTTATAATTCCTCGTTTCGTTTTCCCCGAGTTACATGTTGTCTCAATTTGTTCGACACTCTTTGCTTATTGATAGTTAACTTAACCAAATTTTGAGGTTAAATAAGACTAATTTATGTACTTGGAAATTACAAAAAGAGAGTATTGGGATTGGGTACAAAGTTTAAGAAAAAATAAAAGATTTTTGAAACTTGTAGTCTGAAGCAATCCATATATATTATCTGCGGCTATTAATCATCTCACTAAGAGTAAAAGTTTGAAGTTAAATTATTTCTAAATATAAAAAGGTATCATTTTTTTGGAACCGACTAAAAAGGAAAGTTCATCACATAAATTGTGACATATTGTATATACATTGCTATTTTTCCCCAATGTGCTGTGCTCATGCATGCATGCATGCATGCATGCATAGAAATATCCTTGCCTGTTGAAAGCTTTTAGATTCTGTTCTAAATACCTGCTTCCTCTTATAGGGATCTATCATACAACAAAGGCTTGACCGGTTCACTCCCACAATCAATTGGAAGTTTGAAGAGCTTATCAATTCTGTAAGGGAATTACATGATAATACAAAAAATGTTAATTCACCAGCTGATTTCTGTATTTCATATTTTTAGAGAGTAATTGATCTTAGCTGCGTCGCAGGATCCTTGTTGGTTGTGGATTTAATGGACTGATACCGGACACAGTTGGATCCCTTAGTCAGCTGGTTTTTCTGTAAGGATATCAAATTTGTTCTATTTATAAAGTTTACCAACTATATGGAATGTATCCTGTGTCAGTCTTTTTTATGTGACTTGCTTGAATTGAAAAAAAAAAATGCTGGTAAATTGACATCCACATTCCCCCTGTTATAAAGAGAGATCCAAAAACTATGTCATAGTTGATTACATGGTTTGGATTGATTTGTTCCCACAAATTGATCATTTGAGTGATCTTCATGGCATTAACTTGCTTATTACAAATGTCTATAAGCTCAATCCTTAATGACTTCAAGATATTGAGATTATGCAGAATATGGTGACATTTTAGTACAAGGAAGAATCTATAATATCACATCCGCTGCCTAAATTGAGTTTTGGATGCTTACAGTTTAGTAATCTCCTCTACTTTGTCATTTCAAGGGCGACTGCATATACTTTTGCTACTGACCATAGATTTGTTACCCTGGTTGTACATGATGAAGTGAATTATCCATCAGCATTTTCAGAGATTTATACGTCAGCATATAAAATTTTTCTAGTACTTTTTATTTTATATAATATTGGTTTGAGATGAGTTAAATGGAGTAAAGTGGTCAGTGCGTATTCATATAGCCGACCCCAACTTGTCTGGGACAGTGGCGGTAATTGTTGTTGTAATTCCTCTATCCCTTTGCATAGTCAATGTATGCAGTCTTAGGCATGTGGTACTCTAAGCAGAGTAACATGTTCTCTAAATCTTTTCCTGTTGCTTCTTCTTGGCTACATTTCTAAAACACTAATCTGAAACATGCAGATCTTTAAATTTTAACAACTTTATTGGACGAATACCAGCTTCTATTGGTAATTTATCAAAGTTATATTGGCTGGACTTAGCTGATAATAGGCTCAGTGGACCTCTTCCAGTCTCCCATGGAAGCACACCTGGTCTGGACATGCTTGTTCATACAAAGCATTTGTGAGTAATACTGTCTGTTTCTTAAGTAATAACTGTCTCTCATTTTCATCTGACATACCACTTACCTCGCAGTCACCTGGGGAAAAATCAGCTCTCAGGTGAGATTCCAGCTCAGCTATTCAGCTCAAATATGACTCTCAAACATTTGTAAGTTCCTCTGAACTGGAAGTGTATATATTTTGAAAGTTATTTGATCGATCAACAATAGTGTAGCCACACATTTGTTGACTGATGAATTTATGTAGAGCTATCTATGAAGTTGAGTTAGGGCCCAATTACATCCATTTTCCTTTCATTGTATCAGGATCAGACTCATCTTTATTGTTGTGTTACCCAGTGTTGGGCTCCTATATTATGGTATTCATGCTCAAGTGCCTGGCCATGTTCATGTCGGAGGAAGGGGGTATTAGAGTCCCACATTGGTCTATAAATGGAAAATGTTGTATCAGTTCTAAATTCATGGTGGAGAAATCTTTCTCAGTATTAGGTGTGATCTAATAACTTAACATTCATCATTACTGAAGGCAAATTAAACAAAATCTTAATCTAATGTAAACACAACCTATCATGTATTGTTTAAAATGTGATAATGCTTACATATTTCTTGTCTTCGAGTGCTCGCTCCATGTTGGCTTTCATTAGGTATACATAGGTACACATAGGACTTTCTTGCAATACATAGTGGTTGGCTTCGAATCACATGAAGCCCATATAGATGTCCACTCCTATTTCCTCTAAAGCTCTCCCTGTGGGGAACACAATCAGTCCATACAAGGACCTACTGAGTCATCCACCCTTGCATCTATTTGATGCATCATCACATGGCCGTCGTGTAACTCCTCCGCTGTTGAGGTTTTTATTCCAACTAGCGAGGAAAGGCCTCGTTTTGGTCCTGTAGAATGAATGTGAAAAGCAGAATCCTCAGAATATTAAGATACCTGACGAAATGAACAGATAAAAGATCAGGATAGCCGAGATGACCTATTTCAAGATCAACCTATTATTATGTGAAGACCTCGTAGGCGAATACCTGAGATATCTTCCTCAAACGGAGGGGGAGGAGGGGTATGACCGTTACTTTAGCTGATCTCTTAACTATCTAAGAAATCGGATATAGGGATGCCTATTGAATTCCTCAAGCCTATAAGATAAACTTAGCTTTGATCTCCCCAATCTTTCAACATATTGATTTTTCACTTGGTTTCATTTTTCATTCCTCTGTTATTGAACACTCTCTTTGTCATTTTTCTATAACTTTCTTGTCCCACAATCACTTACTAACTACCTTCCTCATGTATGTACTATCCAAGCTCTCTTTTCGTTGTTGTCAAAATAATTGTGAGCAGTTGTTAGCTTTGTTTCTATCCTATTAATTTTTTTTTCCTTTTCCTTTCTCAAGCTTTGAAGTCTTTCTGTCTTTAAACATTTCTCAATCTACAATGTTCAACCACACACATAACAAACCAAATAGGTGCTTGGTAATCTCAAAACTAGGCTTATTAGAAACGTGAGTGTGCAACCATGCACGCATGCACAAAAGAAAGGGATAGTGTTCTACCCTAGTTAATGGCGAGGGCAGGGACCACAGATTCCTTCTTATGGTTTTGGATTTCATTTTTCATCTAGCTTTGTGAATAATTCAGCAGCTATCTTAAACTTGTGAACTCCTTCCCCTAATTTTATAAAAATCCTGTTGTCTTCCATACACATTATTGTCCCAGCCCTGTGCTACGGTGCTAGCGCTGTCACTTGTAGCAAACTACTTACGTTTGGCTAATGGTTTCTTCTGTTTGTGTTTGGTAATTGCACAGGCTGCTTGAGCATAACCAGCTTACTGGAAAAATACCCCCTACATTAGGACTTGTGAAAACTCTGGAGGTGGTGTAAGTATTTCCAGAATCGTGCCATCTTTCTTACTTTTCATTACCTGGGAAAAATTTATTAACTGGATATCCATGTACGCTGTAGTCGTCTTGACAGGAATTCATTAGAAGGATCGATTCCATCAACCCTCAATAATCTCACGCGTACGAGTGGACTGTGAGTAGACAAAAGACATGCTAATATAACCTTTCTCTTTTTTTATGAGTGTATCAGACCCACTATAAATTTTTCATATCACTTGCAGCTTCTTATCAAACAATGAATTCACTGGCCCCTTGCCCGATCTTGCTGGCATGAGTGCCCTCAGCTACTTGTAAGTTCCTTGACTTACAATGCCTTGGGAGTACTGACATTTTGATTGAAACTCTACTCTGTTAAGAAAATACATCAATCTTCATGTTGTCATGTTACAGATTATGTCTTTAGATTACTTTAGTTTTTCATTAGTGTCCTATGATCATGTTTTGCAGAGATATGAGCAATAATACATTTAGCTCAGCTGATTTTCCATTGTGGTTTTCAACCTTGCAGTCATTGACGACTCTGTACACTTCTCTCTCCCTCTCTCTCTGCATGCATGTGTATATCTATCTCTGAGTGCACATGGCCCCGCGGAACTCAGATCCATCTGAGCGTCTGTTTATCCTAATGGAGTGAATTCATAGAATTTGTTATGCACCTCATATATTAAACTGCTCACAGGGTAATGGAAAACACTCAACTTCAAGGAGAAATTCCGGGAACCCTCTTCAATCTTTTTCAGTTGCAGACAGTGTGAGTGTCCTTTTACCTTTAGTCCATGGTGCATGTCTTGCAACTATTCCCTTTTCCCGCTATGTGATAGTAGTTTAACAAAGTTTTTAAGGGACATGAAGGGATCTAGTATATGATTCTGTATCTTGCATTTCAATTTTATGACCATGAGGTGGTTCCTTATGACAGCATCTTGAGGGGAAACAAAATCAATGGAACCTTGGATATTGCGTCCAACTATGGAAGCCAGTTAAAATTGATTGATTTGCAGAACAATTACATCGATTCATTTACAGAAAGACCTGGATATCGTTTTCAAATAATGTAAGCTGTCCTCAAGCACCTTTTTCTTCACTTTAGCAAGGAGAAGAGAAATACTGGATAATTCCTGTTAAGACAATTGATTCTTCTGAATCCCATTTTATAATTTTAACAATTTCGGTTTTCGACTTGTTCACTTGGCAGACTTATGCATAATCCAGTTTGTCAAGAAGGAGGATCAGAAAACTATTGTGGCAACCCCCAAGAGAACTTTGGATATTCAACCCCACAAGATAATTGCTTCAGAACTCAATGCAGTTCTGATCAAATTCCTAGCCCTACCTGTAAATGTTCCTATCCGTACACAGGCAACCTGTATTTCAGAGCTCCTTCCTTTTCTGATTTGAGAAACACAAGCATTTATGTGTCACTTCAACAGTCTATGATATCTTCTTTTAGCCGACATCAGTTGCTAGTAGATTCAGTTTCCTTGAGTAATCCGAAAAAGGATTCAGATGACTACTTTGTGTTACACCTGCAAGTTTTTCCATTTGGCCAAGATCGTTTCGACCGTACAGGGATTACCAAAATTGGATTTGAACTTAGCAATCAGACTTTCAAACCCCCACCAAAGTTTGGACCATTCTTTTTCATTGGTGAAAGCTACAACTACTTTGAAGGTGAAAGAACACTTCATTGATATATAATAATTTCTTATGCATAAGTTTCATCTATTTATGGTATTATTTCTGATGAAAAGCTAATAACAAAGAGAAGTTGTTGTGCTCAAGTTTCTGTGTATGCTGTTAGAGAAGGGACAAATTCAGTGAACATTCTTTTCGATAAGGGGTGTTGGTGAGACTTGAACTCTGGACCATTGCCTGCTTTGGTACCATGTTGGAGTGAGTGAGCGCCTCATCTAAAAGTTCAAATTATTAGGGGAGGGATGCATCTATTTGCTTATGTTTGGTCTGATGCAAAGGGAAGACAATATATGTCTTTTCTTTCCACTATGTTTCTCTCATTGCAATGGCGAACAGGGGCGGAGCCACGGAGCCGGCTACGGGTTTGGCCGAACCCAATAGCTTTGGTTCAAATTTGGTATTTATCTTTTGAAAATTCATTAATTATGCACAAACATTAATTTAGAACCCAGTAACTTAAAAGGATTAAAATCCCGAAACCATAAGCTTGAAATCTTTGATCCGCTTCTCATGGTGAAGGCAATAAATTGATCTAACATTAGGAGATTTTCCTGATAATCACTCTTTAACATGTTGCAACTACTTTGCTTCGCCGTATTCTAGCGAAGTTTATGAATTAGAGAATTTTAAAGGATACTGTAATTCTATTGTTATTACTAAATTAGTAATAATTATTAGCTTGTTGAGTATCATGCTTGTTGCACTGAATGCAGTTAATGAATGCAGTTAATGAATGATAATTAAATTTATTTTATATATCTGTTACTAGAGATTTGACTGTACAGGTATTGTGCTTTACAGTTGGATCAACAGGATCTCACAAGTCAATTGCTAAAGGAATTATAATTGGAGCAGCTGCTGGTGGTGTTATCCTTTTGATTTTATCACTTATAGGAGTTTATGCTTGCCAAAAGAAAAGAGCTACAGAAACTGCTAGAAAAAGTGATCCTTTTGGTGAGTTCTCTGACTGTTCTTTAGTTTGCTTCTATTTGTTTTTTTTTTTTTGGCTGCTGATTACCATCCTTTTTTTTAAACCTATCCAGCTACATGGGATTCAAATAAAGACAGTGGTGCTGTTCCGCAGTTAAAAGGTGTAAAATCTTTCTCATATGAGGAGCTGAAAAAATACACCAAGAATTTTTCAGAAATCAATTATATTGGATCTGGTGGATATGGAAAGGTTGTTTTCTATTGACTTTTGATAATACAATGTTATATCCTGATGACTGATTAAGAAACTGTTGTTGTAATTTAGTTGTGGAGACTATTTTCCAACACTCACATAATAGCCCCTTGCTGTTGATTGTTGAATAATCATTTTGTGCAATGACGTTCAATCCATAGGACACGTGAAGACTAATATGACTTTTGATAAAACTGCATTATGCCTCGTGCTATCAGTATTGCCTACTTGGAAGTTGGAACCTAAGAAATGTTTGGATCCATAACAACTTTATGTTATTACACTACTTTTAGGGTAAGGGGAAAAGAGATGGGGAAGAATAGAACTTTTGTTCGTTGCGTCTACAGTCCTGGTCTGTCTTACCTTTCGCTTTTTATGTTGAGGATTCCACTGGATTATTACAGCTGATGTCTGGTTGAGTATTTTAATTTGAGAATGTAGCATTTCCACCAAGGATGAGTTCAATTCGATGTGTAACGTTAACAGCTGACATTGCATTAGTAAAAGGAACTCATATAGAGAGCAAGAAGCCTTGTGAATAATAGCTAGAGCAGATTCTATCCATACTATCTGCACTATCCTTGGACATTAGCAGTCCCAGTCCATAACTTACCCTCAAACCAGCAAAAGTTATGTCTTGTGAAATATTTCCAAACCAATGCTAGATGATCACTTCCAACTTTTTGCGAACATACAGGTATACAGAGGCACACTTCCAGATGGACAACTTGTTGCAATTAAAAGAACAGAGCAAGGATCTAAGCAGGGTGCCCTTGAGTTTAAAACTGAGATTGAGATTCTCTCTAGGTTTCATCACAAAAATGTTGTCAGCCTTTTAGGCTTTTGTTTCAAGCAACATGAACAGATGCTGGTCTATGAATATATACCAAATGGCTCCTTAAAAGAAAGTCTTTCTGGTATGTGAACTGCTATTGACTGCTGTTTTGAAAATCAGCTGTAGGTTTACTTACACATAGAGGGATTACATGACCTAAGACTAATGTCAACTTTTGCAGGAAAGTCTGGGATTAAGTTAGATTGGAAGAGGAGACTTCGGATAGCTCTTGGAGCATCCCGAGGCTTGCAATATCTTCATGATCATGTTGACCCTCCTATCATCCACCGAGATATCAAATCAAATAACATCTTACTGGATGAGCGCTTGAATGCAAAAGTTGCTGATTTTGGTCTCTCCAAGTCAATGATTGAGCCAGAAAAGGGTTACGTCAGCACTCAGGTTAAAGGAACAATGGTAAGTGCAGACTTTACTAAATGCTACAGCTGATACGTGAGTTTGATGTTATCTTATGGTAGTATTTCTCATTTTCTAAGAGTCACTGTTTCCTATATTTCTTAGTCTCTTGAAATTCTTGTCCATCAATAGATATAGACTGGTGATTGTCTTAGTTCGATTCCTAAAAGTTAAAGCTGGATGCATGTCCAGAGCAAGCACGTGCAAAAAGGATGTGCGGTTGCATTTTCTGCTTGATAACGTGACAAAACTCATAATTCTTTATATGCAATTTCTTTGCGAGCTTTACATAAAGTATAAAACTTTGGAAGCTTTAAACCTGAACTCTTGATTTCAACATTGTTGAAGAATGAGATGCTGTGTACATTTATCTGCTTAGGGCTACATGGATCCGGAGTATTACACATCACAACAGTTGACTGAGAAGAGTGATGTCTATAGCTTCGGAGTTGTGTTACTAGAGCTTATAACAGCGAGGAATCCTATCGTGAAAGGAAAATACATTGTGAAGGAATTGAAGCAAGCAATAGACAAGTCTAAAGACATGTACAACATTGATGGTTTCGTTGATCCCACTATCCCCTCCAGCATGACACCTATAAGCTTCAGGATGTTTGTGGATCTAGCTTTAAGGTGTGTCGAAGAAGCAGGAGTTCATAGGCCAACAATGTGTGAGGTCGTGAAAGAGATTGAGAATATCATGGAAATAGATGGAATGAACACGAATGCTGAATCAGGATCAACTTCTGCTAGCTGTGAAGGAACCAGCATAGCCTGGGACCATCCTTACAGTGAAGAAAGCCTAGTTCGCTACAGCGGGGGCACCAATTCGTAACAAGTATACAAACTTTTCTCCTGGAGCCAGCAGCTTTTACTTAATGTGCAGTGGCATTGCACTACCTGTACATTCTAGAGAAATGGAAAGTGATGTGTACATTCAAAATCGCGTCCTTGTGTACATTCTGTGTGGGTGATTTCGCCTAGAGTATTAAGAGCAGTGAACAGCCTTATACTAGAACTGATCCAAAAGTTCAAGTATGTTTGTGAATTCATATCAATCTAGTATTCAAGTATGTTGTCACGACCCATTTTCTGAATAAGCCGGGACCGGCACTCAATCACTAAACATGACCGAGCGAACCATCTCTGCTTATCAAATCTATTATAATTCCAAACTTTATATGCAACAAGACAATACTCTAACCAAATACTTTTGTTTAATTTAAGCATTTAAATAAATCAAATCCAAAACTTTATTCATAGTGACCAATGAAATTGTAACACTCCTCAAATTTATAAAAAAAAAGTTTCAAGATACGCTAAATATAGAATTTAACTTTTTATAATCTTAAATTATACTTTTATTATGGATTTAAATCCTTGTGATTGATTTTGAATTACTTTCTATTTAT
>MU730347.1:0-31910 GCA_026770625.1 Nicotiana glauca
CATAGCAATACACAGGTAATTTTCCATAACCGTAGAATGTGCAAATCTGCAAGTAGTGGTCCAAGCCACCATAGCTCTTCCAGAATCTGCTTCCACATAACAAGCCACAACAGAAGAATGCTCCTGATAAATCATCAATCACGGTGGCCGACAGGCCTCACACATACCCTCACAATTCATACACGTAACTTAATCTCGCGGACCGAACTGATCACTGGCCCCAATATGCCAATTCAACTATGGCTAGTCAATTTACCTTCTTCCAATTCCTCCTTGCTTTCCTTAAAAATAAGACTAACTCTATTCAACACATAGCATACTCCATCTACACTCACCCCGAGTGTCCTTGAATCATGAGACCAGGTTGTCTCAAATCCCACGAACTATTTCATATCTTTTAGATGCTACACCACAAGTCAAAATTTCATAGAATATTTAGGGCACCTTCTCATAAGCTGCTACAAAGCTTGATTCTTAGTTTCACTTATAGGCTCGAAATCATCGGGTCCTACACTTTAACTTCTGAATTCACTGGGACCATTATTGAGAGCCACCCGCTCTAACTTGGTCCCGAACATAACTCACTCCATAGATCTTATAGCACATGAATACTCTCTCAGCGAGGCACCTGGCGGAAAATCACTTCCTCTAAAACTTGTATCCATACAAGGCATAAATCCTGAACCTTTTTCCAAGTCCGGACATGAGCCAATAAGGCCAACCATCGCATGCCTCCAACAATTCATTTGCTCGAATTACCACTTATGGTCCTTTTCTCATAGCTGAAATAATCCATCAATATGCAAATAACTCGAAATCACGCAAGTAGTTAATCATACAGCCCAATCACAAGCGGTGGGACTCTCCCACTTAGCTTGAAGCCATCATTTCACCATTCTTGAGTTCGCCCGACCTTTTTGCCTCTTATTGAAATAACCTCCCGTCATAAGTTATCAAAATTTCTCGGAGTCTTCATGTAAATCCCCATCTTTCAATTCTGAACCATTAACCACACTCGTACGTCCGATCTCTTTGTTGAACAACCAATATAATTCTTTGCAGAAGCTTCGCCGACCACGCGACCGCTAACCTGCTCACGGGGAATAATCCACCTGGGGGAATCACCTCCCGACATCTTCCCACGCCGCTGCACGGGGTACGTTCACTATGACACCAATAGCCCATCTTGAGTCCGAGCTCACCTTCCAGCTGCACAAGTTCATTCGCTCCTCGCGGACATCAGTTAAATGTGCGGCAACATCCTCCCAATTTCAGGGTTATGCTGCACCCTTCTCCATTTCAAGAAGCTCCTTTCCGCCATATCAATCTTCTCCCGCATAATAGCCCATTCTTCACATCATACACGCAGGCTTCAACCACCAATCATTAAAACCCCCCCAATTCGATCCAAACTCGATTTAGGCGCCTAGTCATCCAAGTACCAAGCCCATATGCAACACCCGCCACTCTCCCACTTTGGCGGAACTCATCTCTTTAAGTAACCACTCGACCTTGCTCCTCATACTTTGCCTTCCAGAAGTTTTAAACGCCACCTGGCACATCCCACATGTCCTTCCTCATACTTTACTGCTCAATTGTTGCCTTAAATGAAATCTATCTTCGTGCCACTTGAATCCACCATTGCTGCTAACTTTAAACCTTTCCAAAGGTCTTCTTTATCGAGCCGTCGACATTAAAAATTCTGATTAGATCTTAAACCACCGCATCATGTGATGTCTGGCAGTTGTACCTCCAATATTATTTCACAATATCCTGTCATAAAGGCGAATTGTAGTAGATTATAGCACTGGCAAGCTTAAAACGTTCAATTAGGACAACAGCACCCCTGTATAGAAGAGAACTCCACCGTGTTTGCAATTACCACGCCTCATTACTTCCACCAGCCCACACCTGACCATCCTCATTTAGTTTTACTTTCCCCTACCGGGAATAAAATAATGAATCCCTTGATTACACACTGAGTAAACCTCCCTTCAATTCATTCACTGCCCGACCCGTTGGCAAACGTCCCACCATCACAACAACACTGCGGAATAATTGCTCATAAGCATCATGGCAACCTTCGCCTAACCTCAAGGTTCTTAGAAGTTCTGTTACTGAGCTAAAAAAAATAGAATATCCTTCCAAAGAGCGACTATAATAGTCCAATCAACTATAACGGAAAAATCATCCCGCACCACATTTGTAGTGCCACTGCAATCCTTCAACTTTCGATTTATAACAAGTGCTCGCGTTGCGTAAGATTGAGTGGGAGGGAATCAAAGGCATAAGCCTCAAAGGAATCGAACCGTACGATAAGGAAATCAAAAAGGGAAGTACTTCTAACAGCCATGTAGCCTCCCGGGGATAAGCACAGACGTCTCCGTACCGATCCGCGAGACTCTACTAGACTTGCTCATGACTCGTGAGACCAACGGGAACCTAGTGCTCTGATACCATGTTGTCACGACCCAAAATCCACTAAGGGCCGTGGTGGCACCGGACTCCTCTATCAGGCCAGCCAACTAACTTATCAAATAATTCCTCTTTTAATAATTTTGAAAATCTAAGGTTTTTCCTTCCATTTTTATAAATAAAAGTTCACTACTAGAATTCAAATTTAAATAATAACAGTTAGTACAAATCCGTTGTAAACCATCCTAGAAACCCTGTGTCACAAGTACATGAGCAACTACTGATAAGAGAAATAAAATACAACATCCTCCCGGAATACAGTGGACGAAAAGTAAATACAGTACATTGGAAGGAACTACTCTAGCTGCGGTCGCCTCAATGTTGCAGCTCACCTAGTCCCAGCGTCATCCATGCTGCTATACCCAATAGGCTGATAGAGATGTATATATACCTGTGCAACAAAAATGCACAGAAGTGTAGTATGAGTACGCAATCAACGTGTACTTAGTGAGTGTCCCGCCTAATCCCGAAGGGGTAGAGACGAGATGGTCAACTTTGACACACTCTANAGAGGAAACAAGTAAACACGTAATTCTTTCATAGGAAATTTTCCAAGACACGATGATATCGAGCCAGAGTGAGGCATGTGACGACTTAAATAAGTCCAGGCAGCAATACAAGCATGCACAAATAATACCTAGGCGACGGTCCGATCCAACAGAAATAAATGTGCACTTGCCGAGGGTCGACAGTGCGCCTATAGATGCATGTATTAATCTGCCGAGGCGTTCGGCCTGGTCCAAAATAAACACACCCAGACAGACAATCAGTTAAGAATTCAACGTGGAGCAATTATCCAAGAAAGGCCAATTCTCTTTAGTAATTTGAAAAAACGAAGATTAAGTCTCTTTAGAAATCCATTTATTAATTTAGTGTGATTTATTACCCCACCCGCGAATCATCCATGCGACGCGGGTACACGTAAGATACATGCTCAGATAGAAAATTAGAATTTTATCGAGGAGTGATTATCCAAATAAGCAAATTCTCAGTTTAACAATTCAGGAAATGATGTTTAATCTCTTTTTAAATTCATTTACTAATCAAAGGTGATTTAAACAATCCAAGTCATCAATGAGTTCATAATTTACTCAAGTATAACATGCGTTTGGGTCCTAGAATACCCGGACAATAACCTAATAGTAGCTACGCACAGACTCTCTTCACCTCGTGCGTACGTAGCCCCCACAAATAGGAGCACATAACCAATTTAATGCACCTATGGGGTAAATTCCCCCTCACAAGTTTAGAAAGGAGACTCACCTTGCTCCGAAGATCCATAATCGGCATTCTACATTCTTCCGAAGGCTCGAACCAATGCACAATGCGCCAAAACTAGCCAATGATCATACAAATCCATTAATATATGCTCAACTATACTTTACAACCCAATTTATAACAATTCTTAACTCCGAACGAAAGGTTGACCAAAATGCCCTCGGGCCCACGTGCCTGGAATCCAAAATTTCTCGAAGATAAAGGTTACCCATGACCTTAGGAACTCAAATATATGATTTTCTCTTAATTCTATACTCAAAATCGTAACTAAATTTCAAGAATATAATTTTCTAGGTTTCCCACCAAAATCCCAATTTTTATACTAATTTGCATGCCTAAATCCATGGTATAGTCTTGTATTTAACTTGGAAATAAATAAGAGTGACTTACCTTAATATTGATGATGAAATCCCTCCTTGAAGCTCTCCAAAAATCTCCCCCAAGCCATGCAAAATGGGTGAAATGAACCAAAATCCCGATTTAAAACAAGCCCCTGCCTTAAGTCATTTCCGCTTTTGCAAAATTATAGCCGCTTTTGCGGGCAGTGGACCGCTTCTGCGGCTTCCCTGGCTTAGCCACCTTTTCACTTCTGCGATCATACCACCGCAGATGCGGTTCCGCTTTTGCGGACCCTTGACCGCATCTGCGGTCCTCCCCAAAGCCCTCTCTTCCCCTTCTGCGTCTTCTTCTCCGCTTCTGCGGGGCCACTCTTGCGGTCCCATTTCCGCAGAAGCGGAAATACCAGATACCAGTTGCTTCAGCACTTCTTCAAAATCAATTTTTGATCCGTTAGCCACCCGAAATCCACCAGGGGCCCCCGGGAGCCCAACCAATCATACCAACCAGTCTCAAAACACATTACAGACTTGCTCAAGGCCTCAAATCATAACAAACAGCCCTAAAACCGTGAATTACACCTCGATTCAAGCTTTATGAACTTTGAACTTTTCAACTTCTATTTCCGATGTTTAAACCTACCAAATCACGTCCGATTGACTTCAAATTTTGCACAAAAGTTACATTTGACATTGCGGAGCTGCTCCAACTTTCGGAATTGGATTCCGACCCCGATATCAAAAAGTCAACCTCCGGTCAAACTTCTCAAAAACCTCCAAATTCTAACTTTAGCCAAATGGCTTCAAAATGACCTACGGATCTCCGAATTGACTTCCGATCGTGCTCCCAACTCCAGAATCACCATACAGAGCTATTCACAGACTCGAAATCGCAAAAGGACATACTTCACATCATACCCGCTAGCTTCAATCACCAATCATTAAAATCCCCAATTCGATCCAAACTCTCTTTAAGGCGCGTAGTCTTCCTACTACCAAGCCCGTATGCACACCCGCCACTCTCCCACTTTGGCGGAATTCATCTCCTTAATCTGTCACTCGACCTTGCTCCTCACACTTAGCCTTCTAGAAATTATAAACACCACCTGACACTTCCCACATGTCCTTCCTTATACTTTACGGCTCAATTGTCGCCTCAAATGAAATCTATCTTCGTGGCACTTGAATCCACCATTGCTGCTAACTTTAAACCTTTCTAAAGGTCATCTTTATCGAGCCGTCAACATTAGAAATTCTGATTCGATCTTGAATCACCGCATCATGCGATATCTGACAGTTGTACCTCCAATATTATTTCAAAATATCCATCCATAAAGGCGGATTGTAGCAGATTAGAACACCGACAAACTTAGTACGTTCAATCAGGACCACGACACCCTCTCATAAATAAAAGCTCAACCACGCTTGTAAATACCAAGCCTCATTACTTCCACCAGCCTACACCCGACCATTCTTAGTCTGACTGCCTTTTCCCCTGTCGGGAATAAAATACTTAATCCCTTTGATTACACATTGAGTAAACCTCCCTTCAATTCATTCACTGCCCCTACGCGTGGGCAACCACCCTACCATCACAACAACACTGCAGAATAATCGCTCATAAGCATCATGGCAACCTGTGCCTTGCCTCAAGGCTCTTAGAAGTTCTGTTACTGAGCTGAAACAACATAGTATCCTTCCATAATGCGACTATAATAGTCCAATCAACTATACCAGGAAAAATTATCCTGTACCACATTTGTAGTGCCATTTCAATCCTTCAATTTTCAATTTATAGCAAGCGCTCGTGTCGCGTAAGATTGAGTGGGAAGAAATCAAAGGCATAAGCCTCAAAGGAAATCGAACTGCACGATAAGGGAATCAAGAAGGGAAGTACTCCTAACAGTCCTGCAGCCTCTCGAGGATAAGTACAGACCTCTCCGTACCGATCCGCGAGAATCTACTAAACTTGCTCATGACTCGTGAGACCAACAGGAACCTAGTGCTCTGATACCATGTTGTCACGACCCAAAATCCACTAAGGGTCGTGGTGGCGCCGGACACCTCTGTCTGGCCAACCAACTAACTTATCAATTAATTCCTCTTTTAATACTTTTGAAAATCTAAGGTTTTTCCTTCAATTTTCATAAATAAAAGTTCAATACTAGAATTCAAATTTAAATAATAACAATTAGTACAAACTCGTTGTAAACCATCCCAGAAACCCGGTGTCACAAGTACATGAGCGACTACTGATAAGAGAAATAAAATACAACATCCGCCCGGAATACAATGGACGGAAAGTAAATGCAGTACATTGGAAGGAACTACTCCAGCTGCGGTCGCCTCAATGTTGCAGCTCACCTAGTCCCAACGTCATCCATGCTGCTACGCCCAATAGGCTGCTCGAGGTATATATACCTGTGCAACAAAATGTACAGAAGTGTAGTATGAGTATGTAATCAACGTGTACTTAGTGAGTGTCCCGCCTAATCCTGAAGGGGTAGAGACGAGATGGTCAACTTTGACACACTCTAATGGTCTGACGGTTATTTATTCTCAATATATATTCAAATAGTGGATTTATTTTCTAACATGATTTTTATCCAGGTAGAAGAAACAAGTAACACGTGAGTCCAGGCAGCAATACAAGCATGCGCAAATCATACCGAGGCGACGGCCCGATCCAACAGAAATAAATGTGAACTTGCTGAGGGTCGACGGCTCGTTTCAAAATAAACACACACAGAAAGACAATCAGTCAAGAAGTCAACATGGAGCAATTACCCAAGAAAGGCCAATTCTCTTTAATAATTTGAGAAAACGAAGCTCAAGTCTTTTTAGAAATCCATTTATTAATTCAATGTGATCTATTACCCCGCTCGTGAATCATCCATGCAACGCAGTTAACATAAAATAAACAATCACCCTACTCGTGAATCATCCATGCGACGCAGGTACACATAAGATACGTGCTTAGATAGCCAATTAGAATTTTATCGGGGAATAATTATACAAATAAAACCAATTCTCTATTTAACAATTCAAGAAATGATGTTTAATCTCTTTTTAAATTCGTTTACTAATCAAAGTTGATTTAAACAATCCAAGTCATCGATGAGTTTATAATTAATCCAAGTATAACATGTTGATGGGTCCTAACTACCCGGACAATAGCATAATAGTAGCTACGCACGGACTCTCGTCACCTCATGCGTACGTAGCCCCCACAATTAGGAGCACATAATCAATCACTTCACCTATGGGGTAAATTCCCCCTCACAAGATTAGAAAGGAGACTCACCTCGCTCTGAAGATCCATAATCGGCATTCTACATTCTTCCGAAGGCTCGAACTGACGCCCAAAGCTCCAAATTTAGCCAATGGCGATACAAATCCATTAATATATGCTAAGGTACTCATTACAATCCAATTTATAGCAATTCGTAACCCCGATCAAAAAGTTGACCAAAATGCCCTCGGGCCCACGTGCCCGGAATCCAAAATTTTTCAAAGATAAAGTTTACCCATGACCTTAGGAACTCAAATATATAATTTTCTCTTAATCCCATTACCAAAATCGTGGCTAAATTCCAAGAACACAATATTTCTAGGTCTTCCTCTAACCCTCAATTTTCTACCCATTTTCATACTAAAATCCATATATAATTAATGTATTTAACTTATAATAGGTAGAAATAACTTACCTTAACATTGTTGATAAAGAACCTCTCTTGAATCCTCCCAAAATCGCCAAAGCCATGAGAAATGAGAGAGAAATGGCCAAAATCCGACTTTTAAAACAATGCTTCTGCCCCAGCTATTTTCGCTTCTGCGAAAAATTTAACCGCTTAAGCGGTTCCGCTTTTGCGGTCGAAAGCTGCTTCTGCGGTCCTGGGCTCAGCCCCCTTTTTCCGCTTCTGCGATCCCCTCTACCGTAGATACGGTCCCGCTTCTACAGAACCTTGACCGCATCTGCGGTCCAAAATCCTTCCGAACAAAACCACTTCTACGGCTCCCCTAACCGCTTCTGCGGGGCCGCTTCTGCGGTCTCATTTCCGCAGAAGCGAAAACACCAGCAACCAGATCCTTCAGCCTTCTTCAAAATTCCATTTTTCATCCGTTAACCACCCGAAATCCACCCGATGCCCCCGGGAACCCAACCAATCATACCATCCATTCCCAAAACACATTACGAACTTGCTCGAGGCCTCAAATCATAAACAACAATGCCAAAACCATGAGTTACACCCCGATTCAAGCTTTATGAACTTTGAACTTTCCAACTTCTATTTCCGATGCTTAAACCTATCAAATCACGTCTGATTGACCTCAAATTTTGCACACAAGTCATATTTGAAATTACGGACCTATTCCAACTTCCGGAATCGGATTCCGACCCCGAAATCAAAAAGTCCACTCCCGGTCAAACTTCTCAAAAACCTTCAAATTTTCAATCTTTAGCCAAATGGCTTCAAAATGACCTACGGACCTCCGAATTCACTTTCGATCGCGCTCCCAACACCAGAACCACCATACGGAGCTACTCCCAGTCTCGGAATCCCAAACGGACATCGATAATGCTGAAATTCACTTCAAGCCAAACTTAAGAAATTCCTTCTAAAATGCTAACTTCCACAATAGGCGCCAAAACGCTCCTGGTTTATCCAAAACCCAATCCGGGCATACGCCCAAGTCCGAAATCATCATACGAACCTGCTGGAACCTTCAGATCCAAATTCCGAGGTCGTTTACTCAAAATTCCAATCGTAGTTCATTCTTTCAACTTTAAGCTTCTCAAATGAGAATTTTCATTTAAATCTAACTCCGATCTTCTTGAATTTAAATTTCGACCATGCGAACAAGTCACAATACCTGAAATGAAGCTGCTCATGGCCTCAGACTGCTGAGCAACGCGCCAGGGCTCGAAACGACCGATCGGGTCGTTACATTCTCTCCCACTTAAATATACGTTCGTCCTCGAACGTGCTAAGAACTATACCGAAGTACCCTGAAATAACTGCTTAGCACCTCATGCACCTTCCCGTGCTACCACAACTTAGTTGAGCACATTAGTTTGATAAGTTCTGAAGATACTCCCCTGTATTCAAAAAAAATAAGACTTAGAGCCCAATTCCAACATCCGAAATTCTATGCCAGGCCTGTTTCCAACATACGGTCACCGTATCAATCACTATACGCTGTACACAAACATGACTGCATAACTCTGCTAAATTCATATTTTGCATCACTTTACTCATAGGAACACAATACATTTCTGTTTGAATCAATCGAAATTCCACGGATCCGATGCTCCCATTGCATCTCATGACCTACATGGGTCTTTCTCTAACCTTTACAACACAGACACGACGGAAGAGAGGTGTCGAAATTCATAACCAACTGTCGAGTCAACCAAACATCGAGTCTATACTTCTAACAAGAAACATTACCACATTCTGAGCTAAATAATGATCTTCGCTCCTTAATATACTTCATATAAATAGGTTGCACTGATCTTAAATCCCATAATCTCATCTCACCCAGTACGACTGCTCAGGCAATAAGCCACTCTGAATGCGATCACAAGTCTCATATGACTCCACAATGTGCCAATAGGCCGCCAATCCGAACACAACGCAAACAGAAATCGAACTCTGGAAGGAATTACCTAACCCCCGCACTAGTACGGACTTTCTTTAAAAGATAGGAAGCGAAACACACAAAGAAATAGCATTTAGAAAACTAGACTCGACATCATACTATTGCGGCGCGCAACCCGATCCAAATATCATATCCATGGCGGTGTGCCACCCGATCCACACATAGATCTCACATAAGGAGATTGCACTTCGAGCTAAATCTGCTCATTACGATAAGAATATCGAATTTCGATCGCAAGCACGCTAAGTGCATAATACCATCCTTGAGAAAACACATAGAGCTATAGGCTACATAACTCAAGCACTAATGAGGTGCGATACAAGATCTAAATCTCAAGAGCCATCCTGCTCACACAACATCATCGCAAAAATGGAACCTCAACACATAAGAATTTACTAAGCTGTCTTACAACTCATACGGCGCAATACATAACTACCTGGAATAGCTGATGACAAAAATAACACCTCGACTGTTCCTCCATAGGGAACGCTCGCTGAAATGAACACAACTGGCCTGATACAAAGCCCTGTTCGCAAATAAATCAATCCACCGATCTCAAGTCGATTTCTGATTGCACCAACTTGGCCAATGACCTTTCAAAGGTCCATAGTAACCCTCTTTTTCCTCATCTCACGCAAGAATAACCATCATAACCGGAGCAACCTCCTCAGTTCATAACCCAATATACAAAATGCCCTTCAGGCATAAATTCTCAAACTAATGATATTACCACAATCCTCATACTTGATTTAAATCTTTAGCCAATCAAGTGACTACATGTCACACTTATACAATCTTCCCGTGGGACACGCTCCCACAATCTTCTGAAACAAATAACGGGTCCGCACATCTAAACCATCGGACGCACTGACGCTGAAAAGCGATCCAAAATCCTTAACCAGGATGCAAAACCTCTTCCTTAACACTTCGATCTCAGGTGACGCTGAGGACAATTCCAATTTACTCTAATCATTCAACCCTTTCCTTGCTCATCCGAGCCCGTGACATCCTTGTCAACACTCAACTGCAACCTTGATCCTCACTTCGTATTCCCATGCTACTCTCTGCACCCAACGTGCCAACATACGATAGAACATGATTTTTCATCATAACTCCGAAATCATTAATATTTTAACACTTCAGCATATACGAACTTTCCACTTAACTCTCTTCAGGAGAATCACAGCCATACACAGGTAATATTCCATAATCGTAGAATATGCAAATCTGCAAGTAGTGGTCCAAGCTACCATAGCCCTTTCGGAATCTGCTTCCACATAACAAGCCACAACAGAAGAATGCCCCCGATAAATCATCAATAACAGCGGCTGACAGGCCTCACACATACCCTCACGATTCATACACATAACTTGATCTCGCAGACCGAACTGATCACTGGCCCTAATATGCCAATTCAACTATGGCTAGTCAATTTACATTCTTCCAATTCCTCCTTACTTGACTTAAAAATAAGACTAACTTCATTCAACACATAACATACCCCATCTACACTCACCCCGAGTGTCCTTAAATCACGAGACCATGTTGTCTCAAATTGCTCGAACTATTTCATATCTTTCAGATGCTGCACCACAAGTCAAAATTTCATAGAACATTTAGTGCCTCTTCCCATAAACTGCTACAAAGCTTGATTCTTAACTGTACTTATATGCTCGAAATCATCGGGCACCACACTTTAACTTCTGAACTTACTGGGACAATTATTGAGGGTCACCCACTCTGACTTGGTCCTGAACATAACTCACTCCATAGATCTTATAACACACGAATACTCTCTCGCTGAGCCACCTGGCGACAATAACTTTCTCTAAAACTTGTATCCATACAAGGCATAAATCCTTAACCTTTTTCCAAGTCGGACATGAGCCAATAAGGCCAACCATCGCATGCCTCCAACAATTCATTTGCTCGAATTACCACTTATGGTCCTTTCTCATAGCTGAAATAATCCATCAATATACGAATAACCAGAAATCACGCAAGTAGTTAATCATACATCCCAATCACAAGCGATGGGACTCTCCCACTTAGCTTGAAGCCATCATTTCACCATTCTTGAGTTCGCCCAACGCTCTGTATAATTTTATCATTTCATCATTTGACCATTTCATCATTTCCTCGGAATCTTCCTGTACATCCCCATCTTTCATATTCTAAGACATCATCCCCATTTCGCACAACCGATCTCTTTATTGAACAACCAATATAATTCCTTGCAGAATTTTCACCAACCACGCGACCGCTAATCTACTCACGGGGAAATAACCCACCTAGGGGAATCACCTCCCAACATCTTCCCCCGCCGCTGCACGGGGTACATTCACTGTGACACCAATAGACCATCCTGAGTCTGAGCTCACCTTCCAGCTGCACAAGTCCATTCGCCCCTCGCGGACTTCAATTAAATGTGCGGCAACATCCTTCCAATTCAGGGTTAAGCTGCACCCTCCTCCATTTCAAGCAGCTCCTTTCCGCCATATCAATCTTCTGCCGCATAATAGCCCATACTTCACATCATACCCGCAGGCTTCAATCACCAATCATTAAAATGCCCAATTCGATCTAAACTCTCTTTAAGGCGCGTAGTCTTAATATTACCAAGCCTGTATGCACACCCGCCACTCTCCCACTTTGGCGGAACTCATCTCCTTAATTGGTTACTCGACCTTGCTCCTCATACTTGGCCTTCTAGAAATTATAAACACCACCTGACGCTTCCCACAAGTCCTTCCTCATACTTTACTGCTAAATTGTCTCTTTAAATGAAATCTATCTTCGTGGCACTTGAATCCACCATTGCTGCTAACTTTAAACCTTTCCAAAGTTCATCTTTATCGAGCCGCCAACATTAGAAATTCTGATTCGATCTTGAATCACCATATCATGCGATATCTGACAGTTGTACCTCAAATATTATTTCACAATATCCATCCATAAAGGCGGATTGTAGCAGATTATAACACCGAAAAACTTAGTACGTTCAATCAGGACCACGACACCCTCTCATGAAAGAAAGCCCTACCACGCTTGCAAATACCAAGCCTCATTACTTCCACCAGCCCACAGTCGGGATTAAATACTGAATCCCTTTGATTACACACTGAGTAAACCTCCCTTCAATTCATTCACTACCCCTACGCGTGGGCAACCACCCTAACATCACAACAACACTGCGGAATAATCGCTCATAAGCATCATGGCAACATGTGCCTAGCCTCAAGGCTCTTAGAAGTTCTGTTACTGAGCTGAAACAACATAATATCCTTCCATAATGTGACTATAATAGTCCAATCAACTATACCGGGAAAAATTATCCCGCACCACATTTATAGTGCCATTTCAATCCTTCAATTTTTAATTTATAGCAAGCGCTCGCGTCGCATAAGATTGAGTGGGAAGAAATCAAAGGCATAAGACTCAAAGGAAATCGAACCGCACGATAAGGGAATCAAGAAGGGAAGTACTCCTAACAGTCCTGCAGCCTCCCGAGAATAAGTACAGACGTCTCCGTACCGATCCGCGAGACTCTACTAGACTTGCTCATGACTCGTGAGACCGACGGGAACCTAGTGCTCTGATACCATGCTGTCACGACCCAAAATCCACTAAGGGTCGTGATGGCACCGGACATCTCTGTCAGGCCAGCCAACTAACTTATCAATTAATTCCTTTTTTAATACTTTTGAAAATCTAGGGTTTTTCCTTACAGTTTCATAAATAAAATTTCACTACTAGAATTCAAATTTAAATAATAACAATTAGTACAAACACGTTGTAAAGCATCCCAAAAACCCGGTGTCACAAGTACATGAGCGACTACTGATAAGAGAAATAAAATACAACATCCGCCCGGAATTCAATGGACGGAAAGTAAATACAGTACATTGGATGGAACGCTCGCTGAAATGAACACAACTGGCCTGATACAAAGCCCTGTTCACAAATAAATCAATCTACCGATCTCAAGTCGATTTCTGATTGCACCAACTTGGCCAATGACCTTTCAAAGGTCCATAGTAACCCTCTTTTTCCTCATCTCACGTAAGAATAACCATCATAACCGTAGCAACCTCCTCAGTTCATAACCCAATATACAAAATGCCTTTCAGGCATAAATTCTCAAACTAATGATATTACCACAATCCTCATACTTGATTTAAATCTTTAGCCAATCAAGTGACTACATGTCACACTTATACAATCTTCTCGTGGTACACGCTCCCACAATCTTCTGAAACAAATAATAGGTCCACACATCTAAACCATCGGACGCATTAACGCTAAAAAGCGATCTAGAATCCTTAACCAGGATGCAAAACCTCTTCCTCAACACATCGATCTCAGGTGACACTGAGGAGAATTCCAATTTACTCTAATCATTCAACCCTTTCCTTACTCATCCGAGCCTCTGACATCCTTGTCAACATTGAACTGCAACCTTGATCCTCACTTCGTATTTCCATGCTACTCACTGCACCCAACGTGCCAACATACGATAGAACACGATTTTTCATCATAACTCCGAAATCATTAATATTTTAACACTTCAGCATAAACGAACTTTCCACTTAACTCACTTCAGGAGAATCATAGCCATACACAGGTAATTTTCCATAAAGGTAGAATGTGCAAATCTGCAAGTAGTGGTCCAAACCACCATCGCCCTTCCGGAATTTGCTTCCACATAACAAGCCACAACAGATGAATTCCCCTGATAAATCATCAATCACAGCAGCCGACAGGCCTCACACATACCCTCACGATTCATACACGTAACTTGATCTCACGGACTGAACTGATCACTGGCCCCAATATGCCAATTCAACTATGGCTAGTCAATTTACCTTCTTCCAATTCCTCCTTGCTTGCCTTAAAAATAAGACTAACTTCATTCAACACATAACATACTCCATCTACACTCACCCCGAGTGCCCTTGAATCACAAGACCAGGCTGTCTCAAATTCCTCGAACTATTTCATATCTTTCAGATGCTACACCACAGGTCAAAATTTCATAGAACGTTCAGCGCCTCTTCCCATAAACTGCTACAAAGCTTGATTCTTAACTGTACTTATAGGCTCGAAATCATCGGGCACCACACTTTAACTTCTAAATTCACTGGGACCACTATTGAGGGCCATCCACTCTGACTTAGTCCCGAACATAACTTACTCTATAGATCTTATAACACACGAATACTCTCTCGGTGAGGCACCTGGCGAAAATTACTTTCTCTGAAACATGTATCCATACAAGGCATAAATCCTGAACATTTTTCCAAGTCCGGACATGAGCCAATAAGGCCAACCATCGCATGCCTCCAACAATTCATTTGCTCGAATTACCACTTAATGTCCTTTCTCAAGCTGAAATAATCCATCAATATGCGAACAACCATAAATCAAGCAAGTAGTTAATCATACATCCAAATCACAAGCGGTGGGACTTTCACACTTAGCTTGAAGCCATCTTTTCACCATTCTTGAGTTCGCCCGACTCTTTTTATAATTTCATCATTTCGTCATTTCCTCATAATCTTCCTGTACATCCCCATCTTTCATATTCTGAGACATCATCCCCATTCGCACGATCGATCTCTTTGTTGAACAACCAATATAGTTCCTTGCAGAAGCTTCGCCAACCACTCAACCGCTAATCTGCTCACGGGGAAATAACCCACCTAGGGGAATCACCTCCCGACATCTTCCCCCGCCGCTACATGGGGTACATTCACTGTGACACTAATAGCCCATCCTTAGTCTGAGCTCACCTTCCAGCTGCACAAGTCCATTCGCCGCTCGCGGACTTCTATTAAATGTGCGGCAACATCCTTCCAATTCAGGGTTATGTTGCACCCTCCTCAATTTAAAGCAGCTCCTTTCCGCCATATCAATCTACTGCCGCATAATAGCCCATACTTCACATCATACCCGCAGGCTTCAATCACCAACCATTAAAATCCCCAATTCGATCCACACTCTCTTTAAGGCGCGTAGTCTTCCTACTACCAAGCCCGTATGCACACCCGCCACTCTCCCACTTTGGCGGAACTCATCTCCTTAATCGGTCACTCGAACTTGCTCCTCATACTTGGCCTTCTAGAAATTTTAAACACCACCTGACACTTCCCACATGTCCTTCATCATACTTTACTTCTCAATTGTCGCCTTAAATGAAATCTATCTTTGTGGCACTTGAATCCACCATTGCTGCTAACTTTAAACCTTTCCAAAGGTCATCTTTATCGAGCCGTCAACATTAGAAATTCTGATTCGATCTTGAATCACCGCATCATGCGATATCTGACAGTTGTACCTCCAATATTATTTCACAGTATCTATCCATAAAGGCGGATTGTAGCAGATTATAACACCGACAAACTTAGTACATTCAATCAGGACCACGACACCCTCTCATAAAAGAAAGCTCAATCATGATTGCAAATACCAAGCCTCATTACTTCCACCAACCCACACCCGACCATTCTTAGTCTGATTGCCTTTTCCCCTGTCAGGAATAAAATACTAAATCCCTTTGATTACATACTGAGTAAACCTCCCTTCAATTCATTCACTGCCTCTACGCGTGGGCAACCACCCTACCATCACAACACCACTGTGGAATAATCGCTCATAAGCATCATGGCAACCTGTGCCTAGCCTCAAGGCTCTTAGAAGTTCTGTTACTGAGCTGAAACAACATAATATCCTTCCATAATGCGACTATAATAGTCCAATCAACTATACCGGGAAAAATCATCCTATACCATATTTGTAGTGCCATTTCAATCCTTCAATTTTCAATTTATAGCAAGCGCTCGCGTCGCGTAAGATTAAGTGGGAAGAAATCAAAGGCATAAGCCTCAAAGGAAATCGAACTGCACGATAAGGGAATCAAGAAGGGAAGTACTCCTAACAGTCCTGCAGCCTCTCAGGATAAGTACAGACATCTCCGTACCGATCCGCGAGACTCTACTAGACCTGCTCATGACTCGTGAGATCGAAGGGAACCTAGTGCTCTGATACCATGTTTTCACGACCCAAAATCCACTAAGGGTCATGGTGGCACCGGACACCTCTGTCAGGCTAGCCATCTAACTTATCCATTAATTCCTCGTTTAAAATTTTTGAAAATCTAGGGTTTTTCCTTCCATTTTCATAAATAAAAGTTCACTACTAGAATTCAAATTTAAATAATAAGAATTAGTACAAACCCGTTGTAAACCATCCCAGAAACCCGGTGTCACAAGTACATGAGCGACTACTGATAAGAGAAATAAAATACAACATCCGCCTGGAACACAGTGGATGGAAAGTAAATACACTACATTGGAAGGAACTACTCCAGCTGCGGTCGCCTCAATGATGCAGCTCACCTAGTCGCAGCGTCATCCATGCTGCTACGCCCAATAGGCTGCTAGAGGTATATATACTTGGGCAACAAAATGCACAGAAGTGTAGTATGAGTACATAATCAACGTGTACTCAGTGAGTGTACCGCCTAATCCCGAAGGGGTAAAGACGAGATGGTCAACTTTGACACACTCTAATGGTCCAACGTTTATTTATTCTCAATATACATATTAAACAGTGGATTTATTTTCTAACATGATTTTTATCCAGATAGAGGAAACAAGTAACACGTAATTCTTTCATAGGAAATTTTTCAAGATTTCTTTTAATTATTAACAAGATGATCTCGAGCTAGAGTGAGGCATGTAACGACTTAAATGAGTCCAGGCAGCAATACAAGCATGCACAAATCATACCGAGGCGACGGCCCGATCCAACAGAAATAAATTTGCACTTGCCGAGGGTCGACGGCGCGCCTATAGATGCATTTATTAATCTGCCGAGGCATTCAACCCGTTTCAAAATAAACACACATAGACAGACAATCTGTCAAGAAGTCAACATGGAGCAATTACCCAAGAAAGGCGAATTTTCTTTAATAATTTGAGAAAACGAAGCTTAAGTCTTTTTAGAAATCCATTTATTAATTCAATGTGATCTATTACCCGCTCGTAAATCATCCATGCGACGCAGTCAGCATAAAATAAACAATCACCCTGCTCGCGAATCATCTATGCGACGCAGGTACACATAAGATACGTGCTCAGATAGGCAATTAGAATTTTATCGGGGAATAATTATCCAAATAAAACCAATTCTCTGTTTAACAATTCAGGAAATGATGTTTAATCTCTTTTTAAATTCGTTTACTAATCAAAGGTGATTTAAACAATCCAAGTCATCGATGAGTTCACAATTAATCCAAGTATAACATGTTGATGGGTCCTAACTACCCGGACAATAGCATAATAGTAGCTACACACGCACTCTCGTCACCTCGTGCGTACGTAGCCCCCGCAATTAGGAGCACATAATCAATCACTTCACCTATGGGGTAAATTCCCCCTCACAAGATTAGAAAGGAGGCTCACCTCGCTCCGAAGATCCATAATCGGCATTCTACATTCTTCCGAAGGCTCGAACCGACGCCCAAAGCTCCAAAACTAGCCAATGGCGATACTAATCCATTAATATATGCTAAGGTACTCATTACAATCCAATTTATAACAATTCCTAACCCCGATCAAAAAGTTGACAAAAACGCCCTCGGGCCCACGTGCTCGGAATCCAAAAAATTTCGAAGATAAAGTTTACCCATGACCTTAGGAACTCAAATATATAATTTTTCTCTTAATTCGATAACCAAAATCATGGCTAAATTCCAAGAACACAATATTTCTAGGTCTTCCTCTAACCCTCAATTTTCTACCCATTTTCATACTAAAATCCATACATAATTAATGTATTTAACTCATAATAGGTAGAAATAACTTACCTTAACATTGTTGATGAAGAACCTCTCTTGAATCCTCCCAAAATCGCCAAAGCCATGAGAAATGAGAGAGAGCCAAAATCCGACTTTTAGAACAATGCTTCTGCCCCAGCTATTTCCGCTTCTGCGGAAATTTTACCGCTTAAGCAGTTCCGCTTTTGCGGTTGAAACCGCTTCTGCGGTCTTAGGATCAGCTCCCTTTTTTCGCTTCTGCGATCTCCTCTTCCGCAGATGCGGTCCCGCTTCTGCGGAACCTTGACCGCATCTGCGGTCCAAAATCCTTCGAACAAAACCGCTTCTGCGGCTCCCCCAACTGCTTCTGCGGGGCCGCTTCTGCGGTCCCATTTCCGCAGAAGCGAAAACACCAGCAACCAGATCCTTCAGTCTTCTTTAAAATTCCATTTTTGATCCGTTAACCACCCCGAGGCCCCCGGGACCCCAACCAATCAGACCAACCAGTCCCAAAACATATTACGGACTTGTTCGAGGCCTCAAATCATAACCAACAATACCAAAACCATGAGTTACACCCCGATTCAAGCTTTATGAACTTTGAACTTTTCAACTTCTATTTCTGATGCTTAAACCTATCAAATCACGTCCGATTGACCTCAAATTTTGCACACAAGTCATATTTGACATTACGGACCTACTCCAACTTCCAAAATCGGATTCCGACCCCGATATCAAAAAGTCCACTCCCGGTCAAACTTCTCAAAAACCTTCAAATTTTCAATCTTTAGCCAAATGGCTTCAAAATGACCTACAGACCTCCGAATTCACTTCCCATCACGCTCCCAACTCCAGAATCACCATACGAAGCTACTCCCAGTCTCGGAATCCCAAACGGACATCGATAACGCTGAAATGCACTCCAAACCAAACTTAAGAAATTCCTTCTAAAATGCTAACTTCCACAATATGCGCCAAAATGCTTCCAGGTTATCCAAAACCCAATCCGGGCATACGCCCAAGTCCGAAATCATCATACAAACCTGCTGGAACCTTCAGATCCTGATTTCGAGATCGTTTACTCAAAATTCCAATCCTAGTTCATTCTTTCAACTTTAAGCTTCTCAAATGAGAATTTTTATTTAAATCTAACTCCGATCTTCCCGAATTTAAATTCCGACCATGCGAACAAGTCACAATACCTGAAATGAAGTTGCTCATGGCCCAGACTGCTGAACGACACACCAGGACTCGAAACGACCGGTCGGGTCGTTACAATTATTCTTCTACTAGTTCTTGAGAGTAAATTGTATACTTCATTATATCCGGTCGTTAAGTTGTGTTGCTAGATGCCACCCTTGATTAGTATATTGATGTAATCAATTTACTACCGGCTTAGTATTGAACCTATGTGGTCGCACACTAACGAGTGTTCTGATCATTGCAAAAGGATTAATTACTTTATTATTTGATAATTAAATTAAGAAATTTAATTAGTCAAATAAATTTAGTTATTAGTCCAAATAAAATATTATTATATTCTTTATTGCACAGATGTATAATTAATATTGTGAATAAATTAAAGTTTCGATTTGAACAAAAATATTAAATTGTATCTCTTGGTTGAAATTTATATATGAGATATATATAATTAATATTTGTGTATATAAGATGTATATATATACAATATTAATGAAGAACACTTGATCTAATTTTGATTGGATATGGAATTCCATGAAAGAATTCCTACGGAAGAATTCAATTCAAACTCCTCAAGATCTTGGAAGATTCATCCCATTTAGAATGAGATATATTTTTCAATGGAAAACTTTTATAAAGTTAATAAAGAAAGTTTGTCATATTCATTCCATTTAGAATGAGATATATTTTTCAATGAAAAACTTTTACAAAGTTAATAAAGGAAGTTTGTTATATTCATTCCACTTAGAATGAGATATACTTTTAAATGGATTCAACTTTTATATTAAAAGACTTAGTCTTGATTTAGAATTGGAAGACATTCCATTGTAGTAGCAAAACTCTTAATTCTTCCACATTTTTCATCTTTCATTTTTGAAGTAAAAAATAAAAGGTTTGAGAAGCCATAAAAATCAAGAGAAAACATTCTTGACAATAATAGTTCTTGTCATGTAACATTAAGTTGAGATTTTTTAGAAAAATTTCAGCACAATATTTTTTTTCACGGGTTTTCATTGATCAAAGAGTTGATAGCAAGGATCGGTCTCGGTGTGGATACGCATAGAGTCTTCGCACTATCGAAGAAAATTTTAAAACAAGACTCTCCTCACCAGGTACGTCTTAGATCCAATCTTTAACAAGTAAATATTTTTAAACACGAAAAGTTCTGCCTAAGATTGTTATTATCTTTCGCTACGTGTTACGAACACATATAACCAATCCAACAATATTGTATCTCTTTCTCTTTCGCAACTTCTCTTGGTCCCTGTTTTGATTTAGCATTTTTCTTCTTCTAAGCGAGTCCTTAACCATCTGATGTGGTGATTTGTATTGTTGTCTTGGGCTATTTATTTGCAATCTTGTATTGTTTCTGGGTTGGGTGCTTTGCCGCGTTGACGATGGAGGCATTGATTAACTATGTGGCCTAACCTACCACAGTGCGTGCACAAGAAACCTTCTCTTTCATAAATGATCTGTTGAAGATGAGAGTCTATTTGGATACATGTTGTAACAGGCTCTTTTAATGAAACTTGTATGTAAAGGCGTGCATATCGTCCCCTCAGAGTGGAGCTGGTGCAGGCATCTATCGTCAATAGAGTGCCTATTGAGTTTCCTACGCGTTTAAGTAGGGCTCCATCATAATATTAAGTTGGTAGCTATGGTAATCTTACCCACACGACGGCGTATGTTTGTTGTGCTTTTCCAGCTACAAAATTTGGTTGCCATTTTGTAACAGAGAGAAAGTGACCATTGACAAATCAAGGGCTATTCCTAAGAACATTATTCATATTTTCTTCTTTTGTGAATTTTACTATGAAGTAGTCTGATCCAAGATCAATCAGAGAAAATTGCTCTGCGGGTTTCCATAGCTCCTGTATTTTTATTTTTAAGTAGTGGTGTATCATTCTTTTCCCGAAGAGTTTGATGATGAGGGAGTATTTCCAAGTGGAGTAAAGCCTTTTTTTTGGTGGATTGATAGCTGGATTGCTTTCACTCCACTGGCTAACTGTTCTCCTCCATTCTCCAAATTTGATGATTCATACAAGTTCTGCATGGCTCTTCCTCCTGATGAACATATCAATTTCAATTACTTGTTCACTTGCAAGTAATTTCTCTTTGAAATTACTTGAGATTCCAGTGGTGAGGCTATGCATGTGTTTATTGCCTGATAAATATCTAGGGGCTTAGGGGGAATTGGGGAAGAATTAGTCATGAAACTATGTTCTTCCATTGACGGGCGTGTAGGGATAAGAATACTTTTTAGAGGGAAGGCAGAGCAAACTTTCTAGAGTGAGAAAGTCTCTTTTGAATTTCGTCACTCCAGGAATATTATTTATTCTTTGGGTTTTTGGCTTGGTTCTCTGTTTTCTGTGTAATTCGTAAATGGGAAAACACATAAATTAAGAAATTAGTATCCGGAATGAATAACCTTTCAAAATAAGATTTTTTTTTTTTTTTTGGTAAAATATTTTAACATAACTAAGAAGCAAATAGAACACACAATAGTTAAATCACGTATATTTTCTTTCATTGACCAAAAACTTTTCAAAGCAATTACTCCTAAATATTATTTGTTGTGACCGGTAAATTTCTCATCGAAAGTTACATAGCCTTCCTAATTTCCCATTTCATTTTCTTAAAAAATTATATGGTTAACCATCTTGTTTCCTTAAGAAATAATCTTCATATAGATAATTTCATTCTTTTTGTTTACGATTTGTCATTATGTTCAATATGTATTTTGGCAACATTATAACTAAGTCCAAATAGATTTTTATCAAACATCACAACATCGACATTAAATAATAGAAATTTTGGACTTATTCAATACTTCAGTCTCCGTGATTCCTGACCACGGTAGTGTGAGCTTTGCAACCCCTCTCTTAGGGGGTTATCTCATACTTTATGTTTTGTTTATTTTCTCAGCTTTCATCCAATTTTGGCTGACTAGCGCTGCATTTGTAATAATATATGTTATTTTATTATTACCGTGTACGAATATTATCTGCCTCAATTAGGGTTGTCCAACGGGATGGGACGGGATGAAATTAACGGGACGGGACGGGATGAGACGATATTTAAGCGGGACGGTGGCGGGATGGGACGAAACGAGACAGGACAAACGGGATGAAACGTTTGTCACATCCCGTCCCGCTAACAAACGGGATGTGACGGGTTCATGAGCCTTAAGTATATTTTTTTTTAATAAAAAATGTCTAATTTTTTAAAAATTACTATGTTTTTAAAGTTTGCAACGGCTTGATTTTTGACTTATTTAATAAACTTAATATTACTATATTAAAATAAAATTAGAAAACTAAGTAAAGAATTACAAAATATTAAAACAAAAGACTTGTAATAAAATATTCTATTAATTATAAATTTATAATACTATTATAATTTATTTAATATAATTTTAAAGTATTAACTATTAAGTAACTAAAACAATTCATAAAAAAACTTCAACGCTTAGAGCCTTTTATTTTATTAATAGAACTTTCAAATCTCAAATACAAATATAATTCTTTTGAAGAGCACCTAATCTACGCAACCACCTTCTAGGAAGGGTTCTGTTTGAACTAGGCCTCTTAGTAGCCAATTACAAATTATCATACTAATATTTGTAAGCTCCTATATAACTTCTTTATAACTTATCAATAATATCTCTCGGACATTCTACTGGAATTGGCAATGTTGATTGATGTTCCATGAGCTCCATGTCGTCATCACTCTCAGTAGTAAGTATCTCATTGTATTCTTCTTCTTCCCTAGTGGTTAATTTTTCAAAATCAAGATTTCTTCTTTCCGAATTAATCCAATCTCTGAATAATACGGAAATCTCTAGACCGTCCTCCGCTAATGCATATCTATGATCTCCAATTTGGAATCTTGCCGCGCTAAAAGTACTCTTCGATGCTACTGATGATGCTTGAATAGCCAGGATATCTCGGGCCATAATTGAAAGTGTTAGAAAAGCCTTGCCACGCTCCCTCCACCATGACAAAAGTTGTTCCTTACCTTATTCGTCTTTAATATTTTCCAATCCTTGATTAAGATAAGAATCAAGTTTATCATCAATAGAGGAATCAAAACCTGTTATATCATCCATATATTCTCATAAAACTTCACAACCAGTTGTATCCATAGATTTATATTTATCAAATATTGATCTAGCATAAGAATATATGATAGCTTGGCAATTTACGACAGATGGTTGTTCATTTTCTTGAATTTCTAAATTCTCATAAATTTTACGAACAAGTCTATGACGACCCGTCCCGTTGTCACGTGAGTTACCGCCCCGTTTTCCCCATATTATGTCGCTCTATGTTTGAATATCAGTAATTGAATGGGTCGGATAGAATTGAATTGGTTTTAGTTGAAAATGAGGCACTTAGCCTGTTAGAAGAAAATTTATTTTGAAAAAGTCAACCGGAAGTTGACTATATAGTTAGAAGGCTCGGATGTAAATTTCGGTGATTTGGTTAGCTTCGGGGGATGATTTTTGATGTAGGAGTGCTATCGGAATTGATTTTGGAGGCTCGGTGTAGAATTAGGTTTGAATTGGCGAAGTTTGAATTTTGGCGAATTCCGGTTGATAGGTGAGATTTTGATCTGAGGGTCGGAATGGAATTCCGAGAATTGCAGTAGCTTCGTTAGGTGATTTTGGATATGTCTGCAAATTTTCAGGTCATTCGGACATCGTTTGGTTAGGTTTTTGATCGAAAATGCATTTCGAAAGTTCTCTAAGAACTTAGGCTTTGATTTGGTAAAATTTGATGATTTTGATGTTAACAATAGTATTTTAATGGTTTGAGCAAGTTTGAATAAGGTTTTAGGATGTGTTGGTGCTTTTGGTTGAGGTCCCGGGGGCCTCGGGGTGATTTCGGGTGGTTAAACGGAGGATCTTGATGTTTGTTGCAGGTTTGGTGCACCTGGCTTCTGGTATTTCCGCATCTGCGGAAAAGGAGCCGCAGAAGCGGTTCCACAGATGCGGCTAAGAGATCGTATAAGCGGTCCATGAGGGACCGGGGTAATTCCGCAAAATTGGACGGGGTATCGCTTCAGCGGGTCCGCATATGCGAAAATGAGGCCGCAGAAGCGGAATGGTGAGATCTGCAGAAGCGGATGGTTGGGCTCAAAAGAGGAAGGCCAAGGATTTAATGAAAACCGCATAAGAGGTCATATGGACGCAGAAGCGGTCCCGCATAAGCGATTACAGGACCGCAGAAGCGAAAATTGCTGAAGGGTTTTAATGAAACAGTGTTCGCGAATTTCAGAAGATAAGAAAACATTTTAGACTTCGGGAAGAGGCGATTTTGGGCGATTTGGAGAGGATTCGAAGGGGATTCCATCAGGTATGAATTTATAGACTCGAATAATGTTGTTATGGTGTAAAAACAAGGATTTAATAACTGAAATTCAAGGAATTAAAGGATAAAAATGGAGGTTAGGGCTTGAAGCCTAAGAAGGTTGAATTGATGATTTGAGGGGCCAAATAGACTCTGATTCTTGTGTATTTTATGTGTACAGACTCGTGACGAGACGAAGATTCCGGTGATATGAATCTCATAATTTTTTGAGAAGCGGGCTCGGGGCTCGGGTTTTGCTAGTTTCGAGGTTCTTGCTATAATTCGATTGTTTTCGATTGGGTATTGTTCCATTTGCATATTGTGGTGTATTCACTCTGTTTTTGGCTAGACTCGACGCGCGTGGAGGCCGATTTGAGGGGCAAAGGTGTCGTAGGCTTGAGATTTTGCCGGTTCGAGGTGAGTAATACTTGTGAATGATATCCTGAGAGTTTGAAACCCCGGATTTGCACATCATAGTACTGTATTGTGGTGACTTGCACGCTAGGTATGAGCGTGGGGTAGAGCACCGATGGAGGTTGTGACTTGGTCCGTCCCGGTTGTGGATTTTACTGCGTAATTTATTGAAACTTGCTAGATACTATCTTGAATTGGGCTGATTGTCATGTTTTGGGCTTCGTGTCGGTTATTTGAACCCTGCAGGGGTTATTATCACTGTTTTCATGACACTTAGCATATTAAATGATTTCAGTCCTGAGTTAAACACTGTTTTGATATGTGCAGTCATATTGTTAAGGTTTAAAGAATTAAATTGCATTTTCTGATGTTTTGAGTTAAAAGCTATTACTTGACATTGCTCGAGTGGCTCATTTGCATGTTCTGGACTGAAATATGGATCGGGTTGTACGCCGCAGCAGTATATACATATACATGCATAGATCGGACTGCACGCTGCAGTAGTATATTATATGGATCGGACTGCACGCCGCAGTGATGTAATATGTGGATCGGACTGCACGCCGCAGTATTATAGCGCTTGGGCTGTAGGAGCCCCTCCGGAGTATGTACACACCCCCATTGAGCGCAGGTACCCAAATGGATTGGGCTGTACTCTGCAGCGGTCATGTGCATTGCATTGCATTCATGCATTCATTCCTGTTTGTACTACGTGACATGGATTTTAGCACTCACATATTATTGGCATACATGCTATTACTTGCCTTGTTGACCAGATACCCTGGTGTTATATGTTAAGGAGTGTTGTGCCCAAGGGGCTGATTTATGTACCGACTTGCACTATCTGATATAGCATTCATATGCTTGACTGTTGGAAAAAAGAACATTTGTAAAAGAGATTTTTAACTGAGCTTGAGATTTTCTAAAGAATTTTCACAGTGTTACGGTTTTACTGTTTTTTTTCAAAGGGTTGTACTGTCTTTTATAGCATTTTGGAGTGCTGATACGTGTTTTCTTATCGCTCAGATATTATTCGCTCTTATTACTACTGAGTTGGAAGTACTCACTTTACTCTCTGCACCTCGCGTGCAATTGCAGGTATTGTTCACCCGGTAGCGGGTTAATAGCAGATTGAAGGTATTGCTATCGTAGCTAAGCAAGGTGACCGCCGGCATTCGCGGCACCGAGTTTCTTCTTCTTCTTGATTTCCAAATTTTATTCTATGTATTATAGACATTGAAATTGTAATAAAGATCCTCCTAGATGCTCGTGACTTGTGACACCCCGGTCGGACTGAGTTAGGCTATAATGTTGATAATTAATGTTCTTTAAGTTGCATTTTCCATCTATTTATGTTTAGTAAGTGTTAAAGAAACGAATTGGATTAGTTGGCTAGCCTTGTCTTCACGAGAGACGCCATCACGACCGGGTATGGAGATTGGGTCGTGACAAAGTCCTTTTGCACCTCTTAGTTTTAAAGATGTGTTAAGTAGAGTAGAAATTAAATAAACTTCAGGAATAGGGAAAAAATACTTTTTAAACTTTAAAATCATTTCTGTAATGGCCGGTGCATAAGTTGAATTTGTTTTATACTTACCAAATACAATAGAAATTCCACAAATATACCATAATATTTGTGAAACAGTAGGATAATATATACCAGAAAATTATTTGATAGCATAATAATTTTTATTTTAAAATTTAGTAAGCTTTTTTATCTCATCCCAATCAGAATCAACAATTTGATCAACAGGGTGAGCATTATGCATATTAAATACCTTTTGGATAGGCACCCGATAATCATAGGAAACTTAAAGAATTTCATAAGTAGAATTCCACTTAGTACAAATATCTTTTGGAACTTTTCTAAATGGAAGTTAGAACTAGCACATTATTGAGCAAATTCACGAATTCTGCTTTGTTTATGAGCACAAAAAATATAGCCACAAGAATGTTGTATTGTACTACAAGCATTAGAATAAATTAAGATCATCTTTTACAACCAAGTTAAAAATATGGCATGCACATCTAACATGAAAAATTATTAGATTAATTGGACAAAGTCTAGATTTTAAGCTATTTGCCGCGGTTGTGTTAGCAAAAGCATTATCTAAGGTGATAATTATAACTTTATTAATGAGTCTATAAAAATCAAGTATTTGTAAAACAGTAGTTGCAATATATGCTCCAGTATGTTTTGAATCAACAAATTTATAACCAATAATACGATTTTGCAAGCTCCAGTGATAATCAACCCAATGATATGTAACAGTTAAATAATCACAACCATTAGGACTACGACCTATATCTGATGTGATAGACACTTTACAATCTAAGTAAAAAAATACACAACGAATATACTGAAGATATTCAGTTTGAAATTTAAAAACATCATTTCTAACCGTGGTATTAGGAAAACCTTGAAAAGTAGGATAATAAGTTTCTTGTATATAATGCACAAAAGCAGGATGAGAAGGAAAAGTAAAAGGTAAGCCACAGACAACCACCATTTTTGCTAAGTTCTTACAATCTCCATCTTTGTTATAGGGACGTAAAACATGACCAGAAGCAGGGTCAAGTTGTTGTTGAATTTGATTAGAACCAGATCCACTAGGAGTGCCACTACTGATGGTAGGATCTATAATTTTTCCGGCTTCTATGTTAGCTTTTATCCATAAAGATTTCTGAGCACTTCTTAAGTGTCTAGTTAAACCCCCCGTCCCACCACTTATTGAGTGTATAAATTGTTGCTTGTATTTTTCATAGATAGCACGATGATTGACTTTAACATGTAAAAATTTCCATACAAGTGATTTTTTGGGATGTTCAACCTTAGGCTTACCCCTTAGAGGGGGTACAAGGGGTAAAGCTCCAGACTGAGATTGACTCAGAGTTGGAGCTTGTGTTGTGGGACTACTGGGTGTTTCATCTAATTCTTGTTCCTCATTTTCTTCATCCTCATTTTCTTCGTCCTCAAAAAAAATATCATTGTCAAATTATCTTTATAAAGTTTCATGATCTAATTGTTCTCCGACGAACATCATAAAATGTGGGGGGTTGGGAAAATGAAGTTTCATCAATATGAGTCATTTCATCAATATGTTTTCTAATTCTAGGTCTAGGAGAAGGGTTAGGATTAGGATTACTACTACTTTCACCTTTACTAATTTTTTATTACTTCTTTTAAAATAGCCAAATATATTTTTAGGTGCCATAATTTAAATACGAAATTAAATTAAAAAAGCTAACACAAAAATTAAACATACAAATAAAATACGAAAATATAACACGTAAAGCAAACACAACAATTAAGCACAAAAATTATACGCAAAAAATATATATTAAAATTAGGAGATGGAATGAGTGCATCGTGATTAAATATTGAAACTTGAAGAAATTACCCAAAATATTGCTCCAAATACTTGATGAAATAATTTGAAGCTTGAAAGTTGCTCCAAAATATTTGCCCAAATACTTGAAAGTTATCACTTGATACTTGATAGTAAAAAAATTGAAAGAACAATATATATATATATATATATATATATATATATATATATATATATATATATATATATAGAATATTAGAATGTAACAGATTTGAGAGAGGATTGATTTTTTGTCAGAAAAAATAAAGAAAAATAAGGGTATTTATAGTAGAAATAGGTCCAAAGTATAATTTAATAAACTTAGGGGTTATGTTAAAAGTTTCAGGGGAAGGGTGGGGGGAGGAGGGCAGGGGGTGTTTCGGGAGGGGGGTAGGGGCTGTTTGGACCGTTGGCAACGACTATTTTTGCGATTTAAGTCATTGCCTAATGACTAGTGATAATAGGTGAATTAGACTATAATTAGACCCTAAAGAACCATATTTTTGTATAGCTTTGTTGTAAAAAGTGATAACCAAATGCTCTGATTAGTGCTTTTCATGCTTTGCAGGCTATATCCAACGAAAGAAGTCGATGGAGCGAGCTTGGGATCAATTACGGAGAAAAGGAGGCCAATCAAACAATGCCCGAGAAATGCACCAAGTGAAAAGTCAAAGAAGTGCTAAAATTGGCCTGTCGCGGTCAGACCGTAACGGCGGTAGAACCGCGATAGAGTAGAGCTGGAGATTCAGAGGACCTATTTGGCCGCGGTCCCGGCGTAACCGCGGTGGGACCGCGGCAGAACGCAAAAATGCCAGGGACGAAAGTGTTAAGTCAGGAAAACTTGGTGTAAAACCCTTATAAAAAGTAGGATTTCGATCAAATTAGGTCAGATTTATTTTGAGAGTACTTTGGGCAAGAAACACAAGTGTGAGAGATCACCCAAAACATCATAGTTCTTTAATTCTTCTTTTTCTTGCAATTTTACATGATGAATATTTTTGTATTTTATCTTCAAGTTGTTATGAGTAGCTAAATACTTTAGTCTAAAGTTTTGATGGAACCTATTAAAGGATGAACTTCTTGATTACGTTCATATAGTTTGCCGGTTAATCTCTATTTGTTCAATTACGTGTTTATTGTAGTTAATTGACAGGATTCTCAATTAGTTGTGCCTATTTAGTGTGCATAACTCGGAAGAGAGTGCATATTTAGGTAATTATTGAACAACATCACTTCCAAAGTATAAGAGGGATCTATAATTGCGGGTTTAAAGGCTAATTAGGGACAACAAAGCCTTGGGTGTGATCTAAAGTTTGCTGTAATAATCAAAGCCAGCTAGCGTAACTCGGGAGAGTGCGTCTAGTAAATTATCGCAATTACTCGGGAGATATTTATGGTAATAAGAGTATTAATGATTGATAGAGATATTTTGGTAAATCTATATGTAACGTAACTGGAAGGGATTCCATCAATAGGGGAAATCACTACCTTAGAGTCTTCTCATTATTATTTAAAACCAAGAATATTTAGTTTACAGCTGTTAGTTATTCACTTTCAATCTTAGTTAGTAGTAATACCATCAACTATTGTTTACAAAGTTTGGGAAATTGATTATAAAGGATTTAGTAATTCCGACAAAGGTAATTGATAGGTTAGTTCTCTGTGGGATTCGACTCCGGACTTGTAAACCGGATTATATTTGCAACAACCACATTGTCCTTTTTAGAAGGCATAGTTGGGCGTGATTAAATTTTGGCGTCGTTGACGGGGAATCAACGGTGTTATCAATTACAATTGAAAGAAGTACAAAAATTCTTAGTGTAGTCAGTTTTCTCTACACCCAATTTTACATTGAAATTTTAACGTTTGTTGACTTGGTTGTACAGGTGCATGCCTAGAAACTCATCGAGATCTGGTGAAGTATTAGAAGCATTATCATATCCCGAGAAATTTTTCAGGGCGTTGAATCGGGCCAACCGACAAAACAAACAACAACCAACAACTGCACAATTCGAAACAAACATGGGAGATAACTAGGAAAACCCAGCAGCACCAATAGCGCCAGCACCAAAGGTTGCTCTCTATGACTGGGTACAGCCCATAGCTAAGAATCTATCCACAGCGATAGTAGTCCCGCAGATACAGGCTGAGTCATTCCAAATCACGAATAACATGCTGCACTTGTTGCAGAATACGGGACTATTTTCGGGGTCACAAGTTGAAGATCCTCAGCAGCACTTAAAGAATTTCCTGTCTATATACAAAACCCAAAGGCAACCCAATGTAACTGCGGAAGAAATCAAACTGTTATTGTTTCCATTCTCAGTGACAGGAGCTGCCCAGAGTTGGCTGAATTCACTCCCCATAAATTCTATAGCAATGTGGGATGAACTAGCCAAGCAATTTCATAACAAGTTCCATCCACCCAATAAAATTGCTCAACAAATTGATGAGATTTTGAGCTTTAAACAGAAACCGATGGAGACTTTGCATGAAACATGGGAGCGCTTTAAAAGGATGTTGGTCATATGTCCACACCATGGTGTTCCAGATCTAATGTTGGGGCAGCAGTTCTACATGGGATTGTCAGATAGCGTAAAGAACACTGTCGATGCTTCAGCTGGTGAGGCATTCTTGAGCAAAACATGGAGAGAGGGTAAGAGTCTGCTTGAGAAGACGGCACAGAATTCGGGCTGGGTAACCAGAGGTGCACCCATCACTCCAGTGGTGCACTCAGTGCCTTTAGATCCATCCAATTCTATGGCTGAAAACATGGCCACCTTATTGACATAGATGAGCATACTCACCAAAAAGGTGGAAGAGTCAGGGCAGAAACAGCAGGTACACATTGTTGATACTACCAATGGGGGATTGTGCGCATCTTGCATTAGTCAGTCAGTTGGTAATCAGTGGAATGCAGAACACGATAATCATCACTACCCTGAAGACATGAACTATATGTCTAATTATGGCGGCCAGAGACAGGGTGGTCAGAATTGGGGTCAAC
>MU730353.1:8032-38969 GCA_026770625.1 Nicotiana glauca
ATATATATATATATATATATATATATATATATATATATATATATATATATATATATATATATATATATTTATTGAACTGCACATGTTGGTTTTGGTAGTCCTGTCTACCCGCGTCACTACTTCGCCAGGGTTAGGCCAGGCACTTACCAGCACATGGGGTCGGTTGTGCTGATGCTACACTCTGTGCATCTTTTTGCACAGATCACGGAGCCGAAGTAGATTTTGGACAACAGTAGGAGTTTTGGGAGCTGACTTCAGTCCAGAGATCCCGAGGTAGCCTAGCTGTCGTTCGCATGGCCTGGAGTCTCTTCTGTCTTTACTTTAGTTTGTTATCCTTTGGACCGGAACAAACAGAATTGTGTTTTTATTCAGACATTGTATTTAGCATTCTCTAAACGTTCGTGAATTTGTGACTCCAATTCTTGGGTAGAGGATTTTTGTTAAACTTCCGCATTTCTTCCAGTTAATTATATATTGAGACTTTCGCTTTATCATATTATGCATTGTTGTTACTAAATGATTGATATTTGCTAAAAGAAGTAAATTAACTTGACTTTCCTAGCTCCTACTAGTAGGCGCCATCACGACTCCCGAGGGTGGAAAATCTGAGTCGTGACAAGTTGGTATCAGAGCACTAGGTTACATAGGTCTCACGACTCACGGACAAACATAGTAGAGTATGAGGGATCGGTATAGAGATGTCTGTATTTATCCCCCAGAGGCTACATAGTTATTTTCACTTTTGTTCTTTCTTGTCGTGCGATTCTGTTTCTCAATACTGATTATCTTTCTACTCTGTTCTTTCGCAGATGGCCAGAACATGTGCTTTCTTTTCTACCGTGCAGCAGCCCGACCCTCCAGCAGCAGCTCCTATGAGGGGCAGAGGGCGAGGGAGATGCCTTGCCAGAGGGCAAGGCCGTGCCAGAGGCCGAGGCAAGGGCAGAGGCCGAGGCAGGAGCAGAGCTCAGCCCCGAGCAGCAGTCCCAGAGGTGGAGCCTCATGTTGATTATGACGAGGAGGTTCCAGCCCCAGCAGCTCTGGTAGGCCTATCTCAGGTCCCAGAGGGGTTTATAGCCACCCCAGTTCTTCAGGACGCTTTCGTCAGGTTGGTAGGCTTTATGGAGAGCGTCTCTCGAGCGGGTTTGCTTCCAGTAGCACCAGCCACTTATCAGGCTGGAGGAGGGGTTCAGACTCCTACTACACGTACTCTGGAGCAGGTAGCTCCCCAGGCTCAGGTTCCAGTGGTTCAGCCAGTTGTGGCAGTTCAGCCGGGTATTGTGACTCGGACCGGCGATGGAGCGGCTATGTCCGCGAATACTTTGTGGAGGCTGGATACGTTCACCAAGCTCTTCACCACCATATTCAGTGGTGCTTCTACATAGGACCCCCAGGATTTTTTATATAGTTGCCATGAGGTTCTTCGGACTATGGGTATTGTGGAGACCAATGGGTTCGGCTTCGCCACCTTTCATCTATCTGGATCTGCCAAGACTTGGTGAAGGGACTATTGTTTAGCCAGGCCATCAGGGTCGCCATATTCGACTTGGGACCAGTTTGCAGAGTTGTTTCTGGAGAAGTTTCTCCCAGTTACTCAGCGAGAGGCTCTTCGCAGACAGTTCAAGCGCCTTCAGCAGGGCTCTATGACAGTCACTCAGTATGAGACCCAGTTCATTGATCTAGAACGCCATGCTATTGTTATAGTCCCCACCGAGAGAGAGAGGGTCTGGAGGTTTATTGATGGATTAATTCAGCCGATCCGTCTCCAGATGGCTATGGGAGCCGGGAGTGAGATTTCTTTTCAAGAGGCGGCCAATGCAGCCCGTAGAGTTGAGATGGATCTTGCACGGGGAGGTGGTCATGGGTCAGATAAGAGGCCCCGTCATGTAGGTAGGTTCAGTGGTACCTCGTCTGAAGATAGAGATTCTTATGGTAGAGGCCATCCTCTGAGGCCCTTTCAGTCAGCTCTCCAGGTCTCTCATGGTACTTCAAGCGGTAGTGGTTCTCAGCCGCATTATTCTGACCAGCAGCTTCATAGTTCCCCATCAACACCTATCAGTTCCCCACCACTTCAAAGTTTTCGGGGTGGACATTCAGGTCGATAGGGTCAGCAGTCTCAGTAGCTGAGGGCTTGTTATGGTTGTGGTGACCCGAGTCACATTGTTAGATTTTGCCCTCGAGCTTTGGGTAGTTCCCAGCAGCAGGGTCCTCGCCTTATGATTCAGGCACCAGGTGATCCACAAGCCGCCCAGCCAGCTAGAGGCAGGGGTAGAGGTCATAGAGGTGGAGGTAAGGATCATAGAGGTAGAGGCCAGCTAGCAACCGACCGTTCCAGAGATGTGGTTCAGGGAGGTGGGGCCTAGTCCCGATGTTATGCTCTTCCAGCCAGGCCATAGGTTGAGTCTTTATATGCAGTTATTACAGGTACTATTCAAGTCTGTGATAGGGATGCTTCAGTGCTATTTGACCCTGGGTCTACGTATTCGTATGTGTCATCCTATTTTGCACTATACTTGTCATGCCTAGTGATGCTTTGGGTATTCCTATTTATGTATCTACACTTGTGGGTAATTCTATAGTGGTCGACCGAGTGCATCCTTCCTGCGTGGTAGTGTTTGAGGGTCTTGAGAGTCGTGTTGATTTATTGCTCTTAGACATGGTGGATTTCGACGTTATATTAGGGATGGATTGGTTGTCCCCATATCATGCTATCTTGGATTGTCACGCCAAGACCGTGACCTTGGATTTTCAAGATTTGCCCTGTTTGGAGCGGAGAGGGACCCCAGGGCATACCACCCGCGAAGTTATTTATATGTGAAGGCTCGACGCATGGTCGAGAAGGGGTGTTTAGCTTATCTAGCGTATGTTCGCGATTTCAGCGCAAAGGTCCCTTCTATTGAATATGTTCCTATTGTTCGAGAGTTCCCCGAGATTTTCCCTTCAGACCTGCCAGGTATACCACCCGACATGTATATTGATTTTTGTATTGATCTGGCTCCGAGCACTCAGCCCATTTCCATTCTGCCGTATCGCATGGCCCCGCCAGAGTTGAAAGAGTTAAAGGATCAATTGTAGGATTTGCTTGAGAAGGGTTTTATTAGACCCATCATTTCGCCTTGAGGTGCGCCAATGTTATTTATGAAGAAAAAAGATGGTTCGATGAGGATGTGCATTGATTACTGGCAGTTGAACAATGTAACGATAAAGAACAAGTATCCACTACGGAGGATTGACGATTTGTTCGACCAACTTCAGGGTGCGAAGGTGTTTTCAAAGATAGACTTGAGATCTGGCTACCACCAACTAAGGATTAGGGCATCCGATGTCCCTAAGACAGCATTCTGCACTCGGTATAGGCATTATGAGTTTTTTGTCATGTCATTTGGGTTTACCAATGCCCCAGCAGCATTTATGGAGTTGATGAACCGAGTGTTCAGGCCTTATTTGGTCTTGTTCGTGATAGTTTTCATTGATGATATTCTGATATACTCCCGCAGCCAGGAGGAGCACGAGCAGCACCTCAGAGTGGTTCTTAAGACTCTGAAGGATAGTCAGTTATATGCTAGGTTCTCAATGTGTGAGTTCTGGTTAAGTTCGGTTGCATTTCTAGGTCACGTTGTATCAGCAGAGGGTATTCAGGTGGACCCGAAGAAGATTGAGCCAGTCAAGAACTATCCTCGACCAGCATCAGCTACAGAGATTCGAAGTTTCTCGGGGTTAGCAGGCTACTATCGCCGGTTCGTGAAGGGGTTTTCATCTATTACAGCCCCGATGACCAGATTGACCCAGAAGGGTGCCAAGTTCAGATGGTCAGATGAGTGTGAGGTGAGCTTTCAGAAGCTCAAGACAGTTCTGACTACAGTATCGGTATTGGTTTTGCCCACAGGTTTAGGGCCTTATACAGTCTATTGTAATGCTTCTCGCATTGGGCTTGGTGCAGTATTGATGCAGGATGGAAGAGTCATTGCCTATGCTTCGAGGCAGTTGAAGATCCACGAGAAGAATTATTCGGTTCATGATCTAGAGTTGGCAGCCATTATTCATGCTTTGAAGATTTGGAAGCATTACCTATATGGTGTGACGTGTGAGGTGTACACTGATCATAAGAGTCTTCAATACTTGTTCAAGCAAAAGGAGTTGAATTTGAGGTAGAGGAGGTGGTTGGAGTTATTTAAAGATTATGATGTTACTATTTTTATCACCCGGGGAAAGCCAATGTGGTGGCCAATGCATTGAGTAGGAAGTCCGCCAGCATGGGTAGTCTTGCTTATATTTCGATCAGCTAGAGATCGCTTGCTCTGGATATTTAGGCCTTGGCCAATCGATTTGTGAGGCTGGATATTTCTGAGCCTAGCAGAGTGTTAGCTTGCACGATCGCTTATTCCTTATTATTGGAGCATATCCGTGATCGCCAGTTTGATGATCCCCATTTGTGTGTCCTGAGAGACACGGTGCAACGTGGAGGTGCCACGAAGGTGACCTTAGATAGCGATGGTGTTTTGAGATTGCAGGGGCGAGTTTGTGTGCCCAATGTCGATGGTATTCGAGAGTTGATCTTAGCGGAGGCCCATAGTTCCCAGTATTCTATTCACCCGGGCGCTGCGAAGATGTATCAGGACTTGCGGCAGCATTATTGGTGGCGTAGGATAAAGAAGGATATTGTTGCATATGTGGCTCGTTGTTTGAACTATCAGCAGGTTAAGTACGAGCATCAGAGGCCTGGTGGACTGTTTCAGAGGATTGAGCTTCCCGAGTGGAAGTAGGAGAGGATTACCATGGATTTCGTTACCGGACTTCCGTTGAGTCGGAAGAAGTTCGATGTGATATGGGTTATTATTGATAGACTGACCAAGTCATCACATTTCATTCATGTGGCAGTCTCCTATTCATCCGAGAGGTTAGCTGAGATTTATATCCGGGAGATTGTTTGCCTTCATGGTGTGCCGATATCTATCATTTCGTACTAGGGTACGCAGTTTACCTCGCGTTTCTGGGGTGAAATTTAGTCAGAGTTGGGCACACGGGTTGAGTTGAGCACAATGTTTCATCCTCAGACAAATGGTCAGTCCGAACGGACTATTCAGATTTTGGAGGATATGCTTCGGGCTTGTGTTATCGACTTTGGAGGTTCGTGGGATCAGTTCTTGCTTTAGCATAGTTCGCCTACAACAACAGCTACCAGTCTAGCATTCAGATGGCCCCATATGAGGGGTTGTATGGTAGGCGATGTCGGTCTCCAGTTGGATGGTTTGAGCCGGGAGAGGCTCGGTTATTGGGTACAGATTTAGTTCAGGAGGCCTTGGATAAGGTCAAGATCACTCAAGATAGGCTTCGTTCGGATCAGTCGCGGTAAAAGAGTTATACAGATCGTAAGGCTCGCGATGTAGCTTTTATGGTTGGTGAGCGGGTATTGCTCTGAGTGTCGCCTATGAAGGGCGTGATGAGATGTGGGAAAAAGGGCAAGCTTATCCCCCGATTCATTGGTCCGTTTGAGATTCTCGATCGTGTGGAAGATGTGGCTTATTAACTTGCCTTGCCGCCTAGCTTGTCAGTCGTACATCAAGTATTTCATGTGTCCATGCTTTGGAGGTATCACGGCGATCCATCCCACGTGTTAGATTTCACCACTGTCCAGTTGGATAAGGATCTGTCTTATGAGGGGGAGCCGGTAGTTATTCTAGACCGGCAGGTTCGACAGTTGAGGTCGAAGAGTTTTCCTTCAGTGCGTGTTCAGTGGAGAGGTCATCCTCCAGAGGCATCAACTTGGGAGTCCGAGTCTGATATGCGGATCCGTTATCCCCATCTTTTTCCCGACTCAGGTGATTCTTTATTTTGTCCGTTCGAGGACGAACGGTTGTTTTAGAGGTGGAGAATGTGACGACCCAAAGGGTCATCACCTGTTTTCTCTCTTTTTCGTACTTCTGAGGCCTGGAAAACCTCATTTTTAGTCTCCTTGATTTGCGTGCGCAGTTTGGGCGCGTAGCCGGAAAGCTAAAATATGAATTCTGTGTGAAAAATGATGAATTTTGTTTTTAATATGATTAAAGTTGACTTTGGTCAATATTTTGGGTAAACTGACCCAGATCTGTGATTGGATACTCCCGGAGGGTCCGTAGGAAAATATGAGACTCGGGCGTATGCCCGGAATCAAAATTCGAGGTCCCGAGCCCGAGAAATGAATTTTTAAAAGAAATTATTTTCTAAAATTTTTAAAGAAATTTGAAGTGAAAATGAATTATAACGTGTTGGTATTGGGCCCGTATTTTGGTTACAGCGCCCGGTACAGGTCTTATATGTGGTTTAAGCGCTTCCTGTGAAATTTGGTTGAAATCGGACGTCATTTGACGTGTTTCAGACCTAAATATCAAAAAATAAAAGTTTATGAAGTTTGATGAAAAAGTGATAATTTTGAGGTTTGATTCCTCGTTTTTGATATTATTTTGGTGATTTGATCACACGGTTAAGTTCGTAGGATGTTGTCGAGTTAGTGTGTGTGATTGGTTAGGAGCCCCAAAGGCCCGGGAGTATTTTGGAGGTGTTCGGAGTAGTTTTGGACTTGGGGAGATTGCAGAAAATCTGCAACATGTGCACAGTGATTTTCTTCTTCGCGTTCGCACTATGCCTCTCGTATTCGCAAAGCTTCAGCTTCAGCTTCAGCTTCATCCTTCATCGCGCTCGCATCACCTCCTCGCGTTCGCGTAGAGTATTTTGACTCAGAAGACATAGCCTTCATTTTACTCATCGCGTTCGCACTTATATCCTCGCGTTCGCATAGTGCAAAAGGCTCCCTTCACCGCGTTCGCGTAGGTGTCCACGTGTTTGCATAGACCAAGTCCTGGACCCCTCCCCCCCTAGCTTTCTTCTCCGCGTTCGCATCATTCCAATCACGAACGCGATGCCTTGACCAGTTACCCTTCGCGAACGCGACACTGTTCCCGCGAATGCGAAGGGCAATTTTGCCCAGTGATTTTTTTTAAAGTCTTTAGAAACAGTAGCTACGGGTCTCATTCAAAAACACACGATCTCTCTTCTTCCTCCAGCACTTAGGAGTCCATTGAAGCCCCCATTCTTCAAGACCACTTTGGTTAGTAAATTCCCACTTGTTTTCTTCATTTTCCATTATTAATTATCAAATTCCTAAGCACAAATCATGTAATCTAGGTTGAAATTGGGGGAAATTGGTAGAGTTAGGGCTTTTCAATTTTCTTTGATTTAGACCTCGTTCTGGGGTCGGATTTGAAAACAAATTGTATGTTCGGGCTCATGGGGGAATGGGTTATATGGAATTGGTTCGAACCTCGTGTTTTGACCAAGCGGGCCCGGGGGAGATTTTGGAATTTTGGGAAGAAAGCTTAGAAATCTATATTTAGGCATTGGGTTTTAATTTGTTTAGCTATTATTGATATTATAAAGTTGTTATTTCATAGATTTGATTGAGTTGGAGCCGAATTCGAGAGGGAAGGCGGTCATTGTGGATTGATTTAGCCGTGGAAGTTGAGGTAAGTGTTTGATCTAACTTTGGCTTGAGGGAATGGGATTAGAGTATTGTTTGCTAATTGCTAATTGTCGAGTACGGTGTATAGGCATGGTGACGAATATCTATACTGTCACGACCCAAAATCCACTAAGGGTCGTGGTGGCGCCGGACACCGCTGTTAGGCAAGCCAACTAAATTAATCGATTAAATTCTCCTCTTAATACCTTTGAAATCTAGGATTTTTTTTCCTTCCATTTTTCATAAATAAAAGATGACTACTTTAATTCAAATTAAATAATAGCAATTAGTACAAATCTTTCAAAAACCATTCCCAGAACCCAGTGTCACAAGTGCATGAGCATCTACTAATAAGAAATTTAAAATACAACATCTATCCGAAATACAGTGGACAGGGAGTAAATACAATATACTGGAAGGGACTATACTAGCTGCGGGTCGCCTCGAATAATCCAACTCACCTACTCCCAAAATCATCCGCGCTGCTACGCCCATTAGGCTGCTAGAAATACATATACTTGTGCAACAAAAATGCACAGAAGTGTAGTATGAGTACGTAAACAACGTGTACTCAATGAGTATCCTGCCTAATCTTGAAGAAGTAGAGACGAGATGGTCAACTTTGACACTTACCAGAGGTCAATTAACAATATCCTAGAAATGTGAGGAAAAATCATGGATTTAAATAGTAGTTCTAATTCACGAAGCCAGAAAACAGGTAATCACCTTCAACAAATAATCAAGGGCTTTCAATGTTTATTCTTTATCATCTCATCAATTTATATCAAGCCACGAAGGGCCAATTTCACATTTAAAATTCTCATGCGACAAATAACATGCGCAAATCACACCGAGGCGACGGTCCGATCCAACAGAAATGTAAAATGTGCATTGTCGAGGGTCGAACGACCCGAACCATAGATGCATCTATTTAATCTACCGAGGCGTTCGGCCTGTTCCATAAATAAACACATACCCTGCTCGCGAATCATGCATGCGACGCAGGTACACATATGGATACATGCTCAATCAATCAATTAAAAACTTATCGGGGATTATTTATCCAAATAAAACTAATTTTCCTTTAAAAAAATTTAAGAAATGATGTTTAATCCTTTTAGAAATTTACTTACTGATTCAATGTGATTTAAGCAATTCAAGTTATCCATGGGTTCACAAATAATCCAAATATAACATGGTTTTGGGTACTATCTACCCAGACAATAGCATAATAGTAGCTACGCACGGACTCTCGTCATCTCGTGTGTATGTAGCCCCCACAAATAGGAGCACATAATCAATTATTTTACCTATGGGGACAATTCCCTCTTACAAGGTTAGAAAGGAGACTCACCTCGCTCCGAAGATCCATAAACGGCCTCCAAGCCTTCCCGACGACTCGAATCGTTGAAAAATGTTCCGAAACTAGCCAAATAATGGCAAACTAATGAGAATATACTCGAATACTTATTAACAATTCAAATTATACAAATCCCCAACCCCGCTTAGTGAAATGACCAAAATGCCCTCGGGCCCACGTGCCCCGATTCCGAAATTTCTCGAAGATATACTCTACCCATAGCTTCACTAGCTCAAATATATAATTTACTCCTAATTCCATGCTCAAATTCGTGGTAAAATCCAATTTATTAAGTTTCTAGGTTCTCTTCCAAAAATCCCGATTTTTTTCACAATTTTCATGCCTAATTCCATGATATAATCTTATATTTAACTTGGAAATGAGTAGGGGTAACTTACCTTAACATGGATGACAAAATCTCTCCTTGAAGCTCTCCAAAAATCGCCCAATGAAGTGAAGAAAATGAGTGAAATGAACTCAATCCCGTTTTTAAAACAATCTGCCCAGCGACTTCCGCACCTGCGGCTCCTCTGCCGCTTCTGCGGTTCCGCAGGTGCGACCAATATTCCGCATCTGCGGTCTCACCCTTGGCTGCCCCTTTCGCTCCTGCGATATCCCTTTCGCAGATGCGGTCCTGCTTCTGCGGATCCTTGACCGCATTTGCGGTCTACGAGCCTTCGACCAATTCCACTTCTGCGGCTCCCTCCATCGCTTCTGCGGGGCCGCTTATGCGGTCCCTTTTCCGCAGAAGCGGAAATACCAGCAACCAGATAGCTTCAGCTTTTCCCAAAAATCCATTTTTGATTTGTTGGCCACCCGGAATTCACCCGAGGCCCCCGGGACCCCAACCAGTCCCAAGACAATTACGGACTTGCTCGAGGCCTCAAATCATATCAAACAATGCTAGAATCACGAATTACACCCCGATTCAAGCTTTATGAACTTCAAAATTCTATTTTCGATGTTTAAACCTATCAAATCACGTCCGATTGATCTCAAATTTTGTGCACAAGTCATATTTGATATTATGGACCTACTCCAGCTTTCGGAATCAAATTCCGACCCCGGTATCAAAAAGTCCACTTCCTGTCAAACTTCTCAAAACCTTAAATTTTCTATCCTTAGCCAAATGACTTCAAAATGACCTACGGACCTCCGAATTCACTTCCAGTCGCGCTCCCAACTCCAGAATCACCATACGGAGCTATTCCCAGACTCAGAATCCCAAACGGACATCGATAACACTGAAATGCACTTCAAGCCAAACTTAAGAAATTTCTTCCAAAATGCTAACTTCCACAATAGGCGCGAAAAATGCTCCCGGGTTATCCAAAACCTAATCCGGGCATACGCCCAAGTCCGAAATAATCATGCGAACCAGCTGGAACCTTCAAATCCCGATTCCGAGGTCGTTCACTCAAAATTCTCATCCTAGTTCATTCTTTCAACTTTAAGCTTCTAAACAAGAATTCTCTTTCCAATTCAACTCCGGATTTCCCGAAACTCAATTTCGACCGTGCGTGCAAGTCATAACGCCTGGAATGAAGCTGCTCATGGCCTCCGACTGCTGAACGGAGTGCTAGGACTCAAAACGACCGGTCGGGTTGTTACATATACACTGGTGTCTAGCATGACCGTGAGTCCGCATATTGTGTTTACTCCTATTTTGTTGTGACTCTTCCTTGTGTAATTGATGATTTCTATATAATGTGAAGAGTATGAGAAAGAATTATGATTTGTGAACCCATTGGAGCATTGGCTCGAATGATAAAGTAATTATTGAGTAAGAAATGAAAGAAAAAGAAAGAAATGTGATTATTCCCTTGTCGGGTTGTATTCGTATATTGTTGTTCCCTTGTCGGGATTTAACTGTTTACTTGTGTTTCCCTTGCAGGGACTTCTATTACTGTTTGTCTATCCCCTCGCCCTATTGGTTGTGATTGTTGCTTGGGTGAGGAAGAGTGATAAAGCACGAAGGTTAATGTCGTGTACGATTTGTGTTGAGGATATGTTAATGCACGAAGGAACATTCTGTGCCATGTTTTGATTATTAATGCACGAAGGAACATTCCGTGCCATGTTTTGATTATTAATGCATGAAGGAATATTCTGTGCCATATTTTGATTATTAATGCACGAAGGAACATTCTGTGCCATGCTTTGATTATTAATGCACGAAGGAATATTCTGTGCCATGTTTTGATTATTAATGCACGAATGAACATTCTGTGCCATGTTTTGATTATTAATGCACGAAGGAACATTCCGTGCCATGTTTTGATTATTAATGTACGAAGAAACATTCTGTACCCTGATTTGATTGTTTTGGTGAAAACGAGGGTAAAAGCACGAAGGATGGTGCCATGTAAATTGTTGAATTTCTACTCTCGTTGATATTGCAGTTGTACATTTTCACCCTTTTATTTGTTGGTTTTTGTTATCCGGATTGTTGCATCCCCTATAGCATGCCCCTTCCCTCTTAACTTGTTAAATTTATGTATTCCCTTCTATTGCATATATATATATACATATATATATATTGAACTGCACAGGTTGGTTTTGGTAGTCCTGTCTAGCCTCGTCACTACTTCGCCGGGGTTAGGCCAGGCACTTACCAGCACATGGGGTCGGTTGTGCTGATGCTACACTCTGTGCATCTTTTTGCACAGATCACGGAGCTGAAGCAGCTTTTGGACAGCAGTAGGAGTTTTGGGAGCTGACTTCAGTCCAGAGATCCCGAGGTAGCCTAGCTATCGTCTGCATGGCTCGGAGTCTCTTCTGTATTTACTTTAGTTTGTTATCCTTTGTACCGAAACAAACAGAATTGTGTTTTTATTCAGACATTGTATTTAGCATTCTCTAGACGTTCGTGAGTTTGTGACTCCAGTTCTTGGGTAGAGGATTTTTGTTAAACTTCTGCATTTCTTCCAGTTAATTATTTATTGAGATTTTCGCTTTATCATATTATGCATTGTTGTTATTAAATGATCGATAATTGCTAAAAGAAGTAAATTAACTTGGCTTGCCTAGCTCCTATTAGTAGACGCCATCACGACTCCCGACGGTGGAAAATTCGGGTCGTGACATAGTTGATCACATATCTTGTCACAACCCTTACTTCTCGCATTGATATTCCATCGTTGTTACTAATCATTATACTATCATTAATTTCTTAAAATTGATAATCTTAGTTTTATTTGTAGTCGATAATAACATCAATCAAAAGGTTTATTATCCTGGATAGTATTGAGCACAAGATTTATTAGAACATTATTGAAACCAATCCATGTGGAGACTATTTAATACTATACTATCTTTGACTAGCAAGCCTACGTTTTTTATACACCGATTTTTCGCTCGTCAACTGATCACCAGGCATAACACGGACATCAATATCACCAAACCCATCAGCAGTATCAGAATCACCATGAGTAGATGAATTATTAGGTTTAGTAGTCTTAACATGAGCAGTAGTTCTGCGAGGAGGAGGAGGTCCTTTGTTGAATTGAAGTTGGGAGGAAAACCATGTAATTTATAACACTTTTCTATGGTGTGCCCAAGTTTCTTGCAATACTTGCAAGTGACAATAGATCTAGGAGTTTCAAAGGAAACCTTGGAAGGGAAAGGTGGTTTGGATGTGCCAGCATTGAATGAAGTAGAAGTAGTTGAAAAATGAGATGCAGAGGAGAATTGTCTCTGCTTTTCATCAGACAAAAGGATGTTATAGGTATTTCTAATAGAAATGAGAGGCCTCATCATTAATATATTTCTCCTAATTTTCATATAAGTGTCATTGAGGCCCATGAGGAATTGATATACTTTATGCTCCTCATATTCAGCAGCCTTACCCCTACAAGTACAAACCCTCACCTGATAAGTTGCTATCTCATCCCACAATTGCTTAATTTTGTTAAAGTAAGATTCTATGCCTAAGGAACCCCGGGAAATGTGAGCTAATTCCTTTTTTAAATTCGAATACCCTAGCACCATCTGCCTTTCCATATCTCTCTTCTAATTCTGACCATATATCTTAAGGATATTCAGAATACTCTACATTTTGAGATATTTCCTTAGACAAGAAATTTGTTAACCATAAGACAACCAAATAATTGCATCGCTGCCATTGTCTGACAAGAGGAGAATCATTTGGAGGTCTCATTGAATTCCCATTGATGAAATCAAGTTTGTTCCTAATCAACAAGGCAACTAGGACATTCCTTGTCCAACTACCATAACCACTTCCATCAAATGGAGTAGAAACAAGAGAAGTTCCTAACACATCTGATGGATGAACATACAGAGGATGACAAGGGTGAGTATAGTCATCCTCATGAAATATGGTGCGATAAACAGGAGGCTCACGAGAGACAGTAGAAGGTACGTGAGTAGGTACATGAGTAGAAGGTACAGAAGTCTCGTTTGGCATTTTTAAAGCAAGTGAATGAAAATCAACATAAAATAATAGGCATGCAAGAAGATTTGCGAGAAGGAACGAGATTACCCCCCCCCCCCACTGAAAACAGAACAACCTTTAACATTGACCACAGATTTATCAATCGAAGCTCCAAGGAACCCCTAGTTGGACAGAAAATCCTTACTTTGAGAAGAATCCACGAAATCCTCCAAAATTGGTGTTTTGCATTTCAGAAGCAAACGACAAATAGCCTCAGTAAATAGAAATGGAAGAAACACTTCGAATTTGGCAGAGACCCTAAAATCACAGATGTAGAGATCACTATCGCGATTAGAAAATGTCGACTAAAATCAAAGGCAGGATCGATCGAAAGCGGGGAGAGAGATTCACCAGAATTTACGCTCTGACACCATGTAAATATGTAGAAATCATGTGAAATCGAAAGAATGAAATTTAGGGTTCATGTTTGGTTTGAGAGAAAACTTCGAGATGCTTTCTATATTAGAAAAGATAATATAAAATGTTTTGTCCAATTGAAGATTGGGCCCAATGTATTTATATGACCAGGAACTTAATACTCTATGATACTTTAAACTTAGCTATCAGGAAAAATTACAACATATGGCCCAATATAATTGGTCTAACGTTAGCCTATACCCGTTGGCCTATTATAACGTAAAAATTGCATGGGGCGCCCTATTTGGGCACCCCTTTTTAACCTGTAGCCGCTTTGTCTTTTTGTTTACACCCGTACCCACTTTTTAAAAAACTTCACCTTCCCTTTATAACTGGGAAACTTCAGCTCTAGAGCTGAAGTTTTCATTTTATAACTTGAAAACTTCAGCTCTAGAGCTGAAGTTTTTATTTTATAACTTGAAAACTTCAGCTCTAGAGCTGAAGTTTTCGGGTTACTAAACAAAAACTTCAGCTCTAAAGATGAAGTTTTTATTTTATAACTGGCAAACTTCAGCTCTAGAGCTGAAGTTTTCCGGTTACTAAACAAAAATTTATAAAATAAAACTTCAGCTCTAGAGCTGAACTTCAGGCCCGGCTACTAAAATGCTGAAGTTTTGTGTAATTGTCTTTGCTACTTCAGCCCCGTGTACTGAAGTTATGTGAAAAAGCGGGTACGCTTGCAGTTTTTTTTTGTAAAGCGGGCACAGGTTAAAATGTAACACAAAAAGTGGGTATAGACAAATGCCCCATTATAACAACCTAAATCTTGTTCTCTCAGTGCTGATAGTGAATTAGGGTGTGTTTGCTATGAAGGAAAATATTTTTTTGGCAAATATTTTCTTAGAACATAATTAATTTTCTTACATATTTTTCGATGTTTGGTTAGTAAGCAAAAAATATTATACCAAGAATAGTTATGTATAATATTGATAGAGTATATATAGCACAAAATCTAACTATCAGAATGAAAAATCCCTGTCATTTTTAAAACACATAAAAACAAATAGTAATATTTAAAGATCAGCCCTATCATTGCAGTCAATCACCCCTAATTGGCTAACTTGGACCTTTTGGGTCCTAAAACCTTTTAAGTAATTTTTGGGGTCCAAATCTGATTATCGGATGTTAATTAAACTAATTTTTAAAATTAAATTTGATTAATAGTCTTGGGTTTCGATTTGATTATCGGATATAAATTAAACTAATTTTTAAAATTAAATTAAAATTAGGAGGGAGTTGAGCGTTTTTCTATGTTTTTTCCGAGGCGGGACTAGGCTGATAATGTTTCGCCTTGGTTGTTAGTGGTTTATGCAGCTTCCACACTATTTTTTATGGCATTATTACTGGTTATTGTTATTGCTTTTATATTTATTTTCTATTTTTTACGATGCTGATATTATTTTATTTTTCTGGCTTTTGTTGATGTCACTAGTCTATTGTCTATTGTTTATTTTCTTCTTCTTGAGCCGTGGGTCTTTCGGAAACAGCTTCTCTACCACTCCTGGGTAGGGGATAAGGTTTACATATACGATACCCTCCCCAAACCCCATTTGTGGGATTTTTACTGGATTGTTGTTGTAAATTTGATTAAGTTAATTTATTACTATCTTTTATAGTGAAGCTACATGAACTATAACTTGCAATACCATTTAAAAAGGTGAAACATACATAATAGAATGTGTTCAAAGTTCACTTAATTTGAATCTCAAAAAATCAGAAGTAGAATAACTATTTGAATTCCTCGAGGAAGATCCTTGTCAATTAATCCCCAATTCTATAAATTATTTGTCTTGGGGCAATTCAAAAGCCTAGTTCTCAGTTCCTCAAACAGATAGATGGAGTCGAGCACTCAAGCCATGAGATATACCCTTATTAGAGTTAGCTATTTATCCTGCGACCTAACAGAAAGCAACCTAACTTTTGACGCATATCAAAGTTAATTTTACGGCTCGAATCCGTAACCTATGGAACAAATGGAAACAATTTTATCATTGCTCCGAGGCTTCCTTCACTGGAAAACATATGTACTACAATTGATCCATAAAATGCTAATACGGTACTAGGAGTAATAATATTAGATTCATACAGTAGTGCAGAACGGAAAGCCTCCCAGCATTTGTTACAATAACTTCTGCGTTGCAATTAGTTTATTTACTCATTACCGTGGCACTTCTATTTGATCAAAAACAAGAAAAATGAAGTGCATCTTTTTACGCATTAAGCATCACGAAATAGCAGAAGTATAGTAGCTATACCATTCAAATCATTTTCCCTCACCAACGCCCTCTTCTTCCTCTGTACGGTCTTCCAATTCTCATTCTTCCTCTCCTTTGGTTTCTCAAAGTATGTATCAACATTTCAGTTCTCAATCTTTTAGCTTCTTGAATTTCACCTACATCATCAACCTTTTCTTCCTCAATCTCGTCCTTCTCATCGCCTTCAGGGATGCTCGGATTCTTCTCGTCCTTGATTCGATTGGCTTCATCGGTTTTTCGCTTGAGCAAATTAACCACTCCCTCAAGAGCAACATCAGCATCCTCACTTCTCATGAGTTCCTCTGCAATTTCTGCAGGGGTTGCCTCTACATTCTTGATTAGGCCTTCAATTTCCTCGAATAGTCTATGGTCACGAACACCTAGGTAGTTAAAAGCCAGAATCTTGAAACTCTGATTAGTACAATAGGACATATGAATATGCATATCCATTCGACCAGCTCTCAATAGTGCTGGATCCAATTTCTCCTTACGGTTGGTTGTGAATACAATAATTCTTTCGTCCCCACAATTGGACCACAATCCATCAATGAAGTTCAACAGACCAGATAACGTTAACTGCAGTATAAACACAAATCAACATTGAGAAATTGACTCATCTCATAAATTTAACAAATAAAACACTAGATTACATAAATACTCCCTTCGTCCCAATTTATATGATCACACAATCATGTACAACTTATTTCAAACCACAAGCCTCAAAATCTTCCTTTCTTTCTTAAACTCTTTGTTAACCGTCAAACCACATCACATAAATTCGGACCAAAAAAATATACTCCCTCCGTTTCAATTTATGTGAACCCATTTGACTGGGTACGGAGTTTAAGAAAAGAGAGAAACTTTTGATCTTGTGGTGTAAAATGAGTCACATATATTTTGTGTGGCTATAAATCAATCTGTAAAAGTAAATTATTTCCAAATAAGGAAAGGGGTCATTTTTTTTTGCCCGGACTAAAAAGTAAATAGGTTCCCGTCAATTGAAACGGAGGGAGTACTATTTAACATTTCAAAAAAATAAAAAGATAAAGGGGAAATGAAATCAGACCTTAGTGTCAGCGGGTTGATGCCCAAGATTTCGATCGTGCATTTCCACACTACAATCAATATCTTCAATCACAATAATAGATCGGTTCGAAGTGGAGATCAAAATCCTTCTTAATTCCGAGTTAGAATACAAACTGGTAAGTTCCAAATCATAAATATCAAACTTCAAGTAATTGGCCATGGCAGCAATCAAGCTAGATTTCCCAGTTCCTGGAGGTCCATACAAAAGATACCCTCTTTTCCAAGCCTTACCAACTTTTTTATAAAAATCTCTCCTTTTCACAAATCTATCAAGATCTTCAATTATCATCTTTTTCATATCAGGTTCCATAGCCAAAGTATCAAAAGTAGCAGGATGGTCCAAGTTTATTGAACCCCAAACCCCACCACCCCCACCTCCATACCCATACCCATCATCATCACTACCACAAGGACAATCCCTTGTGTACAATTTCACAGCCCTATCATTATCTTGAATTTCCTTAGCCTTAGTCAACACAAAAGGTAAATACTCATTCAACACACTTTCTTTAAACTTCTTATTAAAACTGAGCTCAAAGAATCTTTTCTCTGGGGTATAACTTCGGTCTTGAGGCTCAACAGAAACCAATTTCCATTTCAGCTGTACGACGCCGTATACATCACTTATCTCTTCATCCTTCTCTATGCTAACGTTGATGTTTTTCTGTTTAGGGGTTTTGTGGGCCCGGACTCGGTCAGTGTTTGGGCCGATCTTTGTACGGAGGTAAATTTCGGCGGCCTCGTACACCTGGTTTCTGGTCATACCACATTGTTCGTCGACGATGATAGTGAGCTGGCTCGAAAGCGGAGTAAAGAGATAACTGATAGCTGATTGGATGTAAGTGAGGAGAGATTTAGGGATGAGATCGTTAGCAATGGTGCGAACAAGCATCATTGACGCCGCTAAAGAAGCATACGCCGAGAATAAGGTTGATGCTGTGTTCTGCATTTTTGAGACGTCGTACATTTTTGGTGGACTCGGTGTTGGGTTGTGACTCGGGGAATAGAAGGTTTATTGAACTCAGTTATGATAAAAGACAGGGGACAGGGACAGGGAGAGTTTTAGTCATAGGCTGTGTATTTATACGCGGAAGTTGAGGATTGAAGGATATACTAGCAAACTTGGTCGCCACGAATATATGGGTAAATCTTAGCTGTAATGGGTTTAGTCAGATTCTTGTTTATCCAAATCAAGTGTAAGTAATTCAATTTTATATGATTATAAATTAAATTTTATTTTTAGTGGTAGTTGTATGATAAGAAATGTGGGCTTTCTATATTGAAATTCTACCTCTATGTGTACTTGGTCACCACGCATAGAGAATAGAGAATCCTTAGTGAATCTTTGGTTGATCATACAATTTGACCCTTCTTTTTTCTTTTGTGACTAATCATTAGATTATAAGGACATAAATCGGGAAGGAAGAGAAAAGGATTAAGACACAATTTCAACGAATACGGCGTCTATGGAAACAGTCTCTTTATCCTAAGATAGAAATAAGATCTACATATACATTATCCTTCACAGATTTCACTAAGTGGGATTATATTGGATTATTGTTGTTATTGTATTATTATATGTGTGTGTATTTCGACTATTATTTTAGGCGAATGAGTAATGACTATTGAAACGCTCCATATTCTCAAAGTTAGCGAAGATTAGTCACAATATGTTTCGAAGAAAAGTTTTCAAATGTTTTTTGGAAAGTACTTGAAAAACAATAAACATGTCAAGAAAATTTTATGATTTAATTTTGTTTGTTTCGATTTTTTTCAAAAAAAGAATTTCCTGCTAATTTTTGAAGATCAACAGCTTTGTGAAACAAGGCACGTGAATGCACAATCCTATAAAATTATAAATAAAAAACAAAAGACATGTAAACTTTTCTTTTACACTCTGTTTGGATTATTGTTACTCATCGTTTTATAATGTATTGTATTGTATTGTATCGTATTGTACTGTATCGTTTTATGAATACAATGTTTGGATAGATTGTATTGTTTGTTATTGTTAAATAATATTTTGTTGTTTGGTTTGACTGTATCGTACTTACTATAACTGGTAAGTTTACTAAAATACCCTCAATTATTTAAATATTAAATTTATCAAAAATTATGCATAAAAATAATTTTAAAAAATAAAACAGAAAGAAGGCAAAACATAAGAAAGCAAAACAAAGGAGCGAGACAAAAGAAGGCAAAATAAAGGAGCACAACTAATTAGATTTGAGTTACAAGCAAATTAGGAGAAAAATTAAAAATAGAAGGCAGTAAAATACGTTTAACATTGGTCTGGAAAAAAATAAAGTAGGTTATAAGTTGGAGATTTGGATTTAAAATAGAAAAAAAAATAAATGGTAAAATAGAATTGTGAAGTAATATGTTAGGGCATAATTGGAAAGAAAAATAGGAAACAATCTCACCATGCCAAATCGGTTGTTTCAAAAAAGGGGATTTTTCATTGTTCCGAAATAATAAATTTAACAATATAATACAATCAATTTTAATGAAACAATTAAAACAAATATTGTTTTAAAATAACAATACAATACGATACAACGAGGAACAATACGTTAAATAGAGTACTCACAAACACTTTACTTCTACCAAACATCCGGTCCCAATTACACGTGGCAGTTCACTTTAAGCCTCAGTTATTAAAATTTGTGTTTGCGACCTTTTGGATAAGGACAAGTGTTTTGCAATTGTCGAACACAAATGTCGTATGGCATAAATTTTGATTGTTCATTTAATAATTAATACTTCCTCCGGTCCAAAATAAGTAATTTTTAACCTTTTTCTTGTGGTCCAAAATAAGTAATTTTTTCAGATTTCAAGAATGCATTAATTATTTTTTTCCTACATTGTCCTTGAAGTAAATAGTGTTGGAATATATGTTAGGAGTGTTTATGTAAGATAATAAAGGTTAATATGGTCAATTTCATTGCTAATTAATGCTAAAAGGTGGATTTCTTAATTTGTGTGAAAACATCCAAAAAATTACTTATTTTGAACCGGAGGGAGTAACATTGTACCAATAATTTGACACTTGAACTCTTGCCACTCTGTAATAATGGTTCATTTTAAATCTAACTGAGGAGCCAATTAAAATATTTTCGAAAAATGTCAATTTTCGACAGTCCTCGATTAAGTTGGGGATTGCCATAAAGCTATATATCATGATCCACGCGATATGGAAAATTTTATTTTGTTTCGTATAGTGACACTAATTATACGAGGCAACTTTTTTATCCTACAGTTTTGTGGACCCAGAAGTATAAGATTGGGGTTCACAAATTTGTGAAACAAAAAGAAACCTCATACAACTAGTATCAGTTGTACGAGACACAAAATAAACCTTCTCACGCCATATGAACCAGTGAATCAATTATCCAACATAGTGTGAAAATGGCAACTTTTTTCCAAGTTAACGCCCGAAGATTTCAATCCTATTTTTCTTCATAGTATGAAAATCCCTATTTACTTTGACCAATTATACCCTATTTGCACATAACCATTCAATCGAATACCAGCAAGAAAAATTAAAAAGCAAAATCTTCTGCGGCATAAACTTCATTACCAAAGGCTTAAACTCACTCACAAATTATTCTTTCTACTTTAGGAATAAACTGAATTATGCTATATATACTCTAAGCTGGTTTTCTCCTTTTTACTTGAGGAAGCTGTATCCCATCATCAGTAGGAGTAGTATTAGTATTATTATCCTTGATCTCCACCTCTTCAGTAATATTATTACAACTCCTTTTTCTCTTAAGAAAATTGACAAGACCTCCAAGGCAAACATCGGCATCTTCACTCTTCATAAGTTCCTCAGCAACCTCTGCAGGGGTGACTTGAACACCGTCAATCAACTCTTGTATTTCTCGAAAATACTCGTGACGATGATCGTAGATTTCCAAATAATTAGCAGCCAACACCTTAAAACTTTCACTTGTTAGGTACGACATGTGGATGTGCATGTCCATTCGTCCAGGTCGCAACAGAGCTGGATCAAGCCTCTCTTTGTGATTTGTGGTAAATATAATAACCCGCTCATCTGCACAGCTTGACCATAGTCCGTCTATGAAGTTTAATAATCCACCAAGTGTAAGCTGTAAAAGGAGATTAAAAAAATATCAACATGTCAACACAAACCTATAGGCCACAAATTCGAGCTCAGTTATTGGTGCTTGCATCAGGGTAGACTGCTTATATCACACCCCTTGGGTGCGGCTCTAGGATGCGTCGTGCACCGAGCTGCCCTTTTTTAACAAGTCAACACAAATCATGAGGGACTAATTTTTTTATTTTTTTTTTAATTAATCCCCCAGTTAAACTGAGAGTGTTGTACTATCTTGAAATGATAGACTGGAATGTGGCCTTACCTCCAAAGATTACAACACAAGGACAAAAGATGTCGTTCAAAAAGGATAGGAGAAGTATTATAACGTTACACCCCTGTTCGACAAAAAAAGACAAAGTAGGCTTAACTAACAAAACAGTTTGCCTTATCATATTTTGTCCTAATGATTGGCATTTTGAAATTTGTCCAAGATGAAAGGGCCTTTGGCACCACTAGAAAGCTGTTGAAAAGAGAGGTAAATCTTATTTTCAGAGTTGGATGTAGCAAACTTAGCAGTTTAGAAAGATGATCGGCCACCTAGATTGCCTCCCTAAAACAGTGCATTAGGGTAATATTGGTTTGATAGTAAAGTTAGAATAGCCCATTAGTGGTACACAAGTTGATCCCAAAAAAGGCCGCTTGTGCTTGAGCATTATTGTGACTATTATATATTCACAAAAGCCACCTTAATAAGCCAGTTCCCAGTTATATTAATATTACCAAAATCTTAAGGTGCGTGCCAATTACTCCATCTTATATGACACTACTAATATTTTATAAATTTTTGAATTACTAACTATAGTGACTTATAATTTCATTTTCCAAATTTATAAATTTTATTTCAAAAACTTGGAAGAATCTAAATTCAAATTCATACAAGAAAAATTAAGTAATTTTACCCTTGCTACTCTCTCTCTCTCGATCGATCAATACTTTGCACAGTCCACAGTCCACACACACATGGGCGAAGCCACCTTTAGCAAAGGGCGCCAAAATATTATATTGTGTATATAAGTAAAATATTGATTTTAGATATATAAACCTATATTAAACACATTTTGTCCGAATTTTTTTTTCTACTTCTAATCAAGTTTGAACACCCTTGGAAATATTTATGGTTTCGTCACTTACACACGTACGTATTAGTCTAGTCTCCATATACGTGCATTCGTATATTATGATAATTAGTACTACAAGTACAACATGAAGGGATAATATAGTTAATCAACACTAGATTACATGATTAAAATATAAGGAAGGAATTTCCGTGAAATTAGTCGAGCGCGGAAACTACGGTTATAAAAAGAAAAAAAAGGAAGGAATTCGAGTGACGAGGAAACTAACCTCACGATCTCGTGAACCACCATATTCAGCATGATTAGTGCGATTTTGAGTTGTCTCAGGCAGATCCACGTTGCAATCAATGTCTTCAATGACAATTATAGACCTATTGTTGGTGCTCAACAGCATTTTTCTCAAATCCGAGTCTCGCCTTATATGAGACAAGTCTAAATCATAAATGTCAAATTTCAGATAATTAGCTATTGCAGCAATCAAACTTGATTTCCCTGTCCCTGGTGGTCCATACAATAAGTATCCTCTTTTCCAAGCTTTTCCTACTCTCCTATAAAACTCTTTCCTCTTTAAAAACCTATCAAGATCCTCTATTATGGCTTTCTTCAGTGCTGGTTCTAATGCTAGTGTCTCAAAAGTTGAAGGGTGGTCAAGGTTGACGGAATCCCAAAGTATAGAATTATAAGTTGGACCATTAGCTAGAGAATTCAACTTGACAACCTTTTTCTCATCAGACATAACTTTGGCTTTTTCAAGTACAAAAGGGATGTAACAATTCACGATTTTTTCCTTGTGTTGCTTTTTGAAGCTTAGCTCAAAGTAAGTCTCATAAGCAAAATTACCACGACCAGAATTTGAGCCAGCTTCGTGAACGTATCTCCAGACCAAATGAATCCCTTCAAAAGAATCAATTATTTTTCCACAATTGCCGAATTTTACGTTCACTTTTGGGTCTTTGGGTCCTTTGCTAACTCTGAAACGTTGAAATTCAGGGCTGGATTTGGCTGACAAGTAGATTTCAGCAGCATTATAGACTTGGTTGATAGCTATGCCATCTTTTTCTCCTATAACCAGAGTTATGTTTGATGAATGAGGACGATAATAACTTCGAATTTTGGAGACAATATAGTACTGGAGTTGACGAGGAACCACTTGATTCAGCATTGTCTTAAAAAGGGTAATTGAAGCAGTCATTGAGGCATAGGCCTGGAACATTGACGAGGCTGAAGGGATGCTTGACAAACTCGCCATCTTAATTTCCACAAACCTTTTCACCACAGGGCAAAACCAAACAACTTCGTAATACTTGCATGAACTATATATTATTTTACTACTAAATTTTATACTCCCACTCCTACTACCCAAGTGAGTGTAAAATTTTCCTTTTCTACAAGGAACTGGAAATTATAACGAGTGAGATCCTTGAAATAGTAGATGGCTTTTAGACTTTATTTTGGTATTGATTTTGGTGTGATCTTTCTGAAAGAAAAAGGCGTTTTGTACCCTTTGTACACATGGAAAGGACAGCAAAACTTACATGGATAAAAACTTAGTACTCCGTAAATAATACGCGATCTCAGCCATGGAGGGGGGAAAGTTATAGGTGTGCTGGTAAGCCAAACTACCGTTGGATATATTAAATGAAGTATTGCGTCTGAGACTGACACTTGTCCTATGACCTATACCCCATTGTATGAGCTCTAAAGTTTCTACTAGGGGTGTACATAGACCGAGATGATTCGGTTTTTAAAATCGAATCAAACCAACTATATCGGTTTGGATTGGTTCGAATTTTTCGGGTTTTCGTATTTTTTGTTATTTACATATTATTTCAATCTTACTTTGTTAAATATTTGATAAGTATATATTTATTTAGTAAAAATAAGAAAATTGACAAACATATTATAGATTAAAATATTCTTATGGGAGAATTATATTAGTAACACATAATAATTATTTTTTTAGTCGACTGACATTAATTTTTTGTTGATATAAATTAAACATAAAAATCAACATGATACCTAAATATTAATAACCACATAAGAATTTAATAGATCTTAACGTATGATATGAATATAGAAGAACAAAGAGATAGCGCAGGGGCAGAGCGAGCGACGTACTAAATTTAGGTGCTTCAGCACCCATTAAACTTTACACAGCATAGGTATAGTTATATAAGAAATTTGAGGCATCTGACATAAAAAGGAAAAGAAAGCACCTACCAACCAAAAAATTAAGCAGTTACTACACATCAAGAAAAATTAAGCACCCACGAACATAAAAGTGTGGATCTGCCACTGGATAGACGCATTTCAGTAACACTTGATAAGAAAGTGATCATATAACCCATTATTTAAGGTCAATAAATATGGAACACTTCATATTCTATTAAAATTTATATTCCGCAAGAGAATCCCAAATATTTCTAGACATTTTTTAAAGAAAATTTTATATAAAATATTAAAAATATATATATAAATTATATACTTATATGTCGGGTTGGTTCGGATTTTTTTGCTCAATACCAAACCAAGTCGGGTTTTTTAATCAGTTTGGTTTGACTTTTTTTGTTTGGTGCGGTTTTTCGGTTCGATTTGTACACCCCTAGTTTCTATAAAAGGAATCTAAAGTGGTCCAAATTGTGACTAGCAGAAATTAGGGGTGTACATGAGGCGGTTTGGTTTGATTTTTTATTAAACCAAAATCAAACCAACTATGTCGGTTTACTAAATTCATAATCAAATCAAACTAACATAAACTCGGTTTTTTCGGTTTCGGTTTCGGTTTTAGTCTCGGTTTCCTCGGTATTTCGATTTATTTTTGGTTTTTCTTTTTAGTTATATATTGTGCTTGAAAAAGAGATCAAATGGTCACCATTATCCTCATCATTACTATTTTGCTAAATAACCTATGAGGAATACCAATTGTTCCTATGAATCATAATTGCAAGACCTTTCATAATAGAAAATGACAATAAATATGTGACAAAGCAAAGTCGTAAAGTGTAAACTTGATAAACTTTAACACTAAAAAAATCATCAATTATGTGAGCAAGATGACAACCAACTGCACCAAATATGTATTGAAAGGAAAGATCAAAATCCAATGCTGCCATCTGTAATGATCTGAGGATTAACTGAATATGCAATCTAGTGCATAAGCACAGAGAACTTGGGTTTTGTTGTATTTTATCTTGTTGGGTTTAATTTGGGCTTCATATATGGATTACGTAGATAGAATCTACTTAGTGGATAGTGAATTTACAAACTCACAAATAAATAATCTCAAGATATTGAAAACTATAAAATAATTTAGAAAATACTTACAAATTAGATTTTAATGATTATTTTTTATGTACAAAATTTTAAAAATCTATTTATATATAATATCGGTTTGGTTTAGATTTGGTCTTAGACTTATTTTTTGTTAATACCAAACCAAACTATGAGTCGGGTTTTTTCTTCGGTTTGACTTGGTTCGCCGGTTCGGTTTGACTTGATGGTTTGGCTTGTACACCCCTAGCAGAAATCCATGGTCGTGCTTTTAATAAAATAAAATATTCCTAGTGGGGCAACATAAATCCATGAGAAAAACATGAAGTATATTCGAAAATGCCACTTTGTTTCCCTTCATCAAATAAATATTTGAAGAGAGGTTTGAACCAAAATGAGGTCAAACTACAACAGCACTAGCATGAGAACCTTTTCCGTAAAAAGTTGCACTTTAGATGCAGAATACCACCGTTTTCTATTAGGATAGGTGTGGGCTTTACATAGTGCTATTTGTGGAGAAAGATCATTTTGGGTCTCAATCCAAGCCTAATTCCAGAGATCATTTTGGGTCTCAATCCAAGCCTAATTCCAGGTCATCTCTCTTTTTTAGTATTGTTATGTCAACATCGCAAAAGCTGGCAATATGCTCAAACTAAGGCATCAGAAGAAACGTTAATTTTTAAAAGAAAAAATAGCATTTCAAGGACAAAAAAGTACGCACCCTAACAATGTTTGGTAGAAGTGGAGTCTTGACTCTACTTAAAATCTGAAGAAAGGTCATTAATATTTTAAGAGAAAAAGTATTAACTGCTTTATTCCAGCCAAATTAGTGGGACAAAAAGAAAGATTGAGCTTACCAATCATCCCTTAAAACTTGTAAGGTACATGCAAGCAACCAGTTCACGGCAAAAAAGAGCCAAATATAAACCTTTCATAATAATTTAAAGAAACAGAAACACCAATCTGATCCCAAAGCTGTCCACTGTACACACCAATTTGAGCCAAAATGTTTCCTTTCTTATGAAAGCTTACCAGATAAATAAATTCCACTTTGGAAGAAGCCCCACAGATAGTTTCCCAAGGACACCACTTGGTAGGAGAAGCTGACAACGAATCCCACCAACCCATCTGAACCTCTTACCTCCTTTTTAAAATTACTAGTTTAAACTGCCAATCTTTTTATAATTTAGCAAAATATTTTGTAATACGAAATTCAGTTCATTACATTCCTTGATGATCAAAAATTAACAACTGATAGGCAATGATCTACAAAAATATCTGGTGGAGTTAACTGTCTACACGCGATCTCACCTTACAAGCTAAATGAAACAAGAAACTCAGGAACGAGACACAAGAAATTAATCTTTCCTCAGATCCATTTCTTCCCTACGAATGCCATCAGCATTTAGTACGACTATCTCCAGCCTGTCACCCTGCAATTAAGCGGAGCAAAATATTCAGAAATATAGGCTGATAGTCTATGTTGCTCGGACTCTCCAAAAGAGCTGCCGCACCCCTGTCGGATCCTTCAAAAATGCACTAAATTTGGAGGATCCGACATACACCCAACAACATTTTTAAGAGTCCGAGTAACATGGTTGATAGTGAAAGCTTTTTCCTAATCAAGTGACACTAAGTTTCTCCCGTCAACTATGTATATACGAAAAGACCACCTAAACATTTCACCTCACATAGCGGGTATTTGTAAAATATGTAAAGCGGAGCCAAAGTATGGGCTGGAGGAGAGGGGAGAAAAAGGGAAAGGCAATTGGAAGTTTGGTCGGGAAAGGCAATTGGAAGTTTGGTCGGGCTTAATGAAGAAGTAAACGAATTTGAATTCTACACCAGATTGCCTAAAATGCATCTATAAATGACTTACAGTGTATATATCCCTTTCTGTTGCTGAAGCGAAACATGTCTTAACTAAATCAATGGCTTCTGATTCAGAAAGTGGAGTAACAGCATCCTGCGGAGGTCATGGAATCTTCATTAGAAAGACAGCATGTTTTTATCTTTCTCCTCATTTTTTAGGAAAATCTCCAATGCTTCATCTCTGTGAGAAAATTTAAATAGATTAAAGTATGGACCAAACCTTGGCAGGCAGCAGGAGAGGGCTGGGAGACTTCAGTTGGTTATCCAGGAAAGGCATGATCAGAGTTGAACCAGAACCTTGAGAGCTGTAGCCAACCCTCTCATATGATCCAACAGCATCATATGTGAAGACACATCCCTTTCCTACAAGATTTATCGATGATATTATATAAGCTTCTTACCAGCAAAGACTGCAAATAAATAACCTGAAGACAACATTTCCACCAATAACCGATTACCTTCATTGTCAAGACCACCTAGAACATTGAAAGAATAGTATGGGAAGAAACGTTTGTAGTATAGCGTGTTTGAAAGCAGCTGGCCCATAGCTGGGCAGCTCATCTGCTTATTGTGCTGGTGCTGGTAGATCTATTTTCAAATAACAAACATCAGAACGTCATATCCGTTATCTCATTAACAATGTAAATACTAATAGGGGATTGTAAATTACTAGTGATTGCACCTTTACTTTGCAAATTTAGACAAAATTAAGTGGCTCCAAAATTACACCTCCCCTCATCCCATTCTTCCATGCAAAATGTTAACCATGGTGGATAAACATTGCTTTTCTAAGACTATGCAAATATAAGGGGAGAACCGGAGGTGGTGTCAACGATCCTGATATGAGAATTTCATTGCATTAGTAAACTATTATTGGAAACAGCGTCGCTATCCTCACAAGGTAAGGGGGCAAGGTCCGCGTACACACTACCCTCCCCAGACCCCACGGTGTGACATAAGATTGGGTATGTTGTTGTTGTATTGTATTTAGAGTTTAATCTGTACTTGTGTGCTCTACAGTTATTGGACTAGTTTTTATTATTTCTTGGTAATCTTTTACTTTAAATATTCGCCTTTTATGATCCCTGAAAAACCCAAATACAATACAAATTAGATCAAAATTTAATTTTTCATTCACTCATTTAGGGGCTAATTCTTTGTTAAAAAGTAAGCCAAACTTTCTAATGTAATTATACAACCTCCTACATATGAAAAACATCCTGCATTAAGCAAACACCAGACACAATCATTTCCTCCCGCTAAAGAATATTTTAAATCTTATGGATCAGGCTATGGCCTCTACTGTTGTCTTTCTACCACATAATGCAACCTTTTGTCATATAATAAAGCAAGCACATAATGCAACCTAATAATCAATACTGTTGTTCTCAACAAGCCCATCTGCTCCCACATGAAAAGATCAAAGAGAACAAACAGGTGAAGCACACTGAAAGTTAATACGACGACAGCTTGCATGCTCCCTACCTAACTGTGTGAAGAAAAAGGGATTAGCAAAAAACTTCAGTATTTTACCAGATGCCTAGCTGCCAAAACCTTTTGCAAAGCTCTCACGTCAGCTTGAAATCCTGAAGACGCCAGCACACATTTATCCGCTCTACATAGTCAGATAGTTAACACACAAGGCTGGTGTCTTAGAAAAAGGTTTGTGTGTAAAGATAGAAAGGAGAGAAACCAATTAGTATCATGACATAAAGTGAAGAAAATTACATGTATGGCATATCCTTTTAATTCATTCTATCATGCTAAAATTCATAGGCGGAGACCTGATATCTAACTTTATTGTTTATCCTGGAAGTGCAACCATTGCTGCACTCTCTCCCTCCCATGCCAGAGGCACATATAGGGTAGTGGGTTTCTGAATCCGCTTCTCAAAAGGATTTACAATATGCATGGTAGTAAGCAAATATAGTTTTTACGTACTAAAGGTACGTGAAGACGAACCGTGTTGCAGAGATCAAGTGGGTTCAAAAGAAGCCACAAGTTTGAACTTGATATTGCCTCATGCTAAACCTTTTTTTTTTTTTTTTTTTTGGAAACTGATAACTTTTCTATATTTCATATGTAGCAAAACAGTACTTAGGTAGTACTGAAACCATATATACATGAGACTCTAACGATCACCGATACTCTCTATATTGAATCTAAAACATCAATAATGGTGTCAGTATCATTTGTGTAGATCTGATTACACCAAAACACAACAGCAAAATAAAGTTTAACTTGATCTTCTGCACTCCAGTCTCCACATTATCAAAACATATGTAGTTTCTCTCTTTCCAAATTGTCCACCAAATGCAAGTAGGTATAATTCTCCATCTGGTCCTTTCCTTTGCCTGTAGGCCTGTTTCCTCCCAACTTTTAAGAGTATCTATAACCTTCCCAGAAATGCCTTTTGAGGTTAAGAATAATTCTCCATAGCTGAGATGTTATCTTACAGTGAAGGAAGAGATGGTTAACTGTCTGTTGTTTCCCCACACAAAAAGCATCTAGAACATAAAATGAAACCTCTTTTGATCAAATTATCTTGTGTAAGGATTGCTTCCTCCTTAGCCAGTAGCCATACAAAACAAGCAACTTTGTGAGGAATTTTTGTTTTCTAGATGTGTTTCCAAGGCCAATTGGCTATCTGCTGGTTGGAGTAATTCATCCTCTTGTAAGCGCCTTAACTTTGAATAAAGCCTTACTGCTGCCTTGCCACCATAGTACATCTTCACCTGCATGTAATCCACTAAACTGCTCTAGTGTAAAGAAGAATTCAACCACTCTTTGTGCTTGCCAATCGTCGATATGCCTTCTAAAAATAATGTTCTATCCTTGAGGTGTCCTCATCCCTGCTATAGTCCTTTGTTGATGTAGAGCTAAATTGAAGGCTTCTGGAAAAGCCACATCCAATCTGCCAACTTCATGCTAATTGTTCTTCCAAAAGCTAGTCTTACTCCCATCAAACACTTTGATCTTGGAATCATCCCTCAATTTTAAGTAGTGACCAAACCTCATCAGGCAAACAAGTAAAACAGAACTGCAAATACTCCACGTATGACTCATCAAAACAGAGAAATGCAACCCAGAATTGCATACTGGCTTTTGTGAGCTCCCTTTTTCTCCTTTACCAACCAGCACTCTCCCACCCCTTGGTACAGCCTCTTTCCTCTTCTCCTTCTCTGATTGTCTAGCATCACCTAAAGGAGATTAGTTCTCTTCTTTTCTTTGTATTATAATTATATTGTTAAGTAAATAGTTATGGCTTGAATTGTGATGGTTCTTTGTTAGTCTGTTTTTTAATTAAAAAAATTAAATGATAGTTTGGTTCATTCACTTGATATATGGAAATAGCAACAATTTGAATAATTTGCTAGCAGTTTAATTTTGTGCTAAATATTTACTACTCCATGTATTAATAGTTTACTCATACTCAACCAACACTTCATCTTATTGTATTTATACAAAGAAAAAGAAAAGGAAAAGGCAGACAGTTGTTTTGAGGCCACACATCCCCCCCCCCCCCCCCCCCC
>MU730353.1:51078-64902 GCA_026770625.1 Nicotiana glauca
TCTTGTTTGGAGAGCTGTGGCTTGTTTGAGGTATTTGTCTACCAAAGCCAATGTTAATTTTACTTTTCCCCATCTCATTCACTTATACCATCCCAAATTATTTCGCCATGGAGTTTTTACCTTGACTGCAAGAAGCAAGAAGGTTTTGGTAAACCCCGAGGATGACAAGGATTGTGGGTGGTATACTCGTTACGTTGTTGTACGTACGGTGGATTTGTTGGGTGAAACAAATATCCTCTTTCCTGATAAGTGGAACTTTGCACGTAAGTTTTCTTTTACTTACCGTATCTATTTTCAAGAATACTTCTTTTCTAATTTCGTTTCTATTTTATTTTCCGTAGCAACCATGGGAGATGTGGAACCCGTTCCTAATTTCCGTGGTTGGGTAGATTCAATTTTGAAAACTGCGTCGATAGAGGCGAGAACTTGGAAATCAATTTCCCATTTACATGGTTGGAGAGTGAAAACCCACAGTATGCATTTCCTTATGCTTTGCCGCATATTAAATTCTTTCTTGTTTTAAATCTTTATCCCTCTTTTTATCAGGATTTGGTATCAGGGGTATGACAACTGAGGTAGCCGTTGCCCTTCGAGCTTCTTCTAGCTCTTCACTTTCTTTGGAAAAAACTAAACTCATGTTGTCAAAGAGGAAGGCTATAGAAGAAGAATCTGAGAATGAAGAAGAAGAAGAAGATACCTCCTTAATTGCTAGGCCAAGAGCCAGGAGATGCATCATTTCTGAAGATGAAGCTGAAGATACTCCTACTCGAACCTCTATCTCCGAGCCTGTTCAGATTCCTTCTAATGAGGACACCACTCCAAGGGACTCTAAAGAATTTATTCGACGTCTCTTTGTTAGTGGTTTTGAGAGTGGAGAGTTTGGGCTAGTTCTTGATGAAACTCCCCTCTCTTCTTTTATTCATGTTTCTTCTATTCCTCTTTCAGTTACGAGTATTCCCTTGTTTGTTTCTTCTGTCTCAACCTTGACTCCTTTGGCTCCTGTTTACACTACTTCTGTTATTCCTCCTTCTATTGCTCCCCCTTCCTCTGTTCAATACGCAGAGGAGGGTTCTAATAGCAGAGGTTTGACTATGAGGAGCATTACCCTTGAGGTTCCTGCTAATCACAGCCTCTTAAGGAAGTCAGGTGGAGAAGATGTGTGGCTTGAGCCATTGATTGGAGATATTGAAAAGAATAAGATGAAGAGCCACAACTGTTTGACTCTGATGAATGACATAGTTCATTCTACTTTGAAGGTACTTTTTCCTTTAATTAACAAGTTTTTTATATATATATCTTTCTAAATTCTCACATTTGTTGCCTTTCCCTCGTAGGCTAATCTTATTGGTACTGAGTTGATGGGAAGGATATCCCTTTTGGAAAAAAAAGCTCGTGAGTCTGATAAAGCTATCCACGAGGCTGAGGAAATAGCCAAGGGAGCCCATTTAGAAGCAACTAATTGGAAGGAGCAGTTTGAGAATGCTCAGAGAACTATAGAGGAATTACAAGAAAGTAGAAATCACTTGGAGCAGCAAAAGCGTGGTTTGACTTCTGAGCTAGCAGTTGCTAAGGCTTCTTCAAGCCAGTTTGAAAAAGATAATGAGCTTTTGGAGTGCTCATTTTTTTAACAATTATCAAAATCCAGTGAGGAGATCAGAGAACTTAAGGCACTTTTGGGCAAGAAAGAAGTATATGCAGGGGAGTTAGTGCAAAACTTAACTCAGGCTCAGGCTGACTTAAGGATCTCTACTGACAAGATACGTGCTTTAGAGAGTTCTCATGCCTCCCTCGAAGCTTCCCTTGATTCCCATTTAGCTGAACACCAAATATTGAAGAATGATCTGGCTATGTGGGAAAGGGAGTATGGGCTTCTTGAGGAGAATTTCAATATAGAAGTGAGTTGGGCTTTTCTAAATTCCCGTCGTGATGCTTTAATGGAGGCCAGTCAAGAAAACTTTGATTTACAATCAGAATTGGCCAAAGTTTTGAAAACGATTGAAGAAAGCCAACAACCACTTGACTCTCCTTCTCCAGCACTCGGAGCTCCTGTGGCAGAAGAACCTTTGAATGATGAAGTCAGTGCTGTGGCAGTTGAAGTTGAAAATGTTGTAATTCCAGCTCCCGAGGGTGAAACTTCTATGACACAGTCTATGGAAGCTGAAGCTCCCGTGACTCCTGCTTCCCTCGGTGACCTTAGCACTTCAATCCCAGCTGAAACCGCTCCTATTGTTGCTTCTTCAGAAGTTGCTACAGTGCCTGTGGCTGCCCCTGAAAATGAGATTGCAACTTCTGATGTTCCAACCCATTCAATGACCAGTTGAATATGTTTCAAACTTTACTATTGTCTTTTTTTTTTTTTTTTTATTGATTGGTGGTTTTATCCCTTGGCAATTTTAAGGGATTTTTTGGTGAAGTCCCCAGTTATCATAATGGGGCACTTGTAAAAAGATATTTTGCTGACTAAGTTTTTACTTAGTCTTTTTAATTATATTAAGAAGTTTTCTCGATACTTCTATATGTTCTATTCTTGCCTATTTATTTATTTAGGACTTATAGAATAGCTTAGCATTTTTATCCTTTGAAAATGCTTTATGATTCTTCTCATGAGTTATTAGCATGAGGTTTATAAAAGAGGGCCCTTTTATATAAACCGGCACTTAATGAAGAAGACGTCTCAACTTCATAATGGTGTTATAATACAAAGAAAGAAATAGGAATACACATGTTTTGTATGAAACAACTTTGACAAGTTTTTATTCATGAACTTGGACAAGTTTTTGAATATTACATGTATTAAAATACATCTATAACTTTCTCGTAACTGTTTTTCTTGTAACAGATTTTACAAATTATAAAATAAACAAGGTTTCCTTATAACCTGTTTCAGTACATAGTCATGACCCTATCTTCATATATTAGGAAGGGTTTGAGAGGTGACTTCGTTTATGAGTTTGAGAGATGACTCTGTTGTTCTCATGGAAAAACATTATGGTGAATGTCTTATGTTTGATGAATGCTGAAGACTCCGTAACTTTTGCTCAACACTTGTCTCTTTATGGCTGGATTTTCTTTTAAATCTTGCTCAAACTCGATCGACTTTTGTTCGATATTCGTATCTGTTTTTCTGCACGTATCTGTGTATAATATGTAGTCCCCCAAGTGTTTGAGCGGTGAAGTATGAAGCCTCGAGCACTTGTTTGTTTCTTTCAGTTTGGTCCTTTTCCTGGAACAGAAAAACATACGGGACTCGGAGGTGCGATTATAGATGAAGACTGCCTAACTCGTGTGTATCTCCATCAGATTAATTGTAACCCTGGACTGGGAATTTAAAAATATTCCATTTTGCCGTGCAGGTCGTGACTCATCATTTGGCACAAGTTAGGGTTTTTGCCTAGCATCTAAAGTCGTTAGTAAAACTTTAATAATTCAAAAGAAAAGATTTTAACATGGCGATACCTGACCGTGGGTACTTTCTCAGAAGTAATATCTCTTTAAGTGGACAGCATTCCAATGTGAGGGTAAAACTTTGCCATCCATTGTCTCTAACTCGTATGCTCCTTTTCCCGCAATGTCACGAACTCTGTATGGTCCTTCCCACGTTGGACTTAGCTTTCCTGAATTAGCAGCCTTTGCAGATTGGAATACCTTTTTAAGCACGAAGTCCCCAATTTTGAAAAATCTGAGGCGTGCTTTCCTATTGTAATATCGTTCAATTACTTGCTTTTGCGCTGCCATTCTTATTAATGCAGCTTCTCTTCTTCCTTCAAACAAATCAAGATTGATCTGCATCTCTTCATCATTAGATTCCTCCGTTGCTTGAACGTACCGTGTGCTTGGTTCTCCTATTTCAACTGGTATTAAGGCCTCCGCACCATAAACCATTGAAAATGGTGTTTCTCCAGTGCTTGTTTTTGTCGTTGTACGATAAGCCCATAATACTCCAGGTAATATCTCGGGCCAATTACCTTTTGAATCCTGTAACCTTTTCTTCAAGTTGTTGATGATAACCTTATTTGTGGATTCCGCTTGTCCATTACCCACTGGATGATATGGTGTAGATGTTATCCTTTTAATCTGCCAACTTTGAAAAAATTCTGTGATTTGGGCTCCTATGAATTGCGGTCCATTATCACACACGATTTCCTTTGGTACCCCAAAACGGCATATTATATTTCTCCAAATGAAGTCTTTAACTTCTTTCTCTCGCACCTGTTTAAATGCCCCTGCTTCTACCCATTTAGTGAAGTAATCTGTAAGTACAAGTAGAAACTTTACCTGACCTTTTGCTTGTGGTAATGGACCTACGATATCCATTCCCCATTTCATAAAGGGCCACGGAGCTATGACAGGGTGGAGTAACTCAGCTGGTCTATGCATATTATTGCCGTATCTTTGACATTTATCACATTTAGACACGAAATCGTTAGCTTCCTCTTCCATCTTGGGCCAATAATATCCTGCTCGAATCAGTGTTTTTACTAGCGACCTGCCACCTGCGTGATTTCCGCAATGTCCTTCATGAATTTCCCTCATCACATATTCTGTTTGAGAAGGTCCGAGACACCTTGCTAATGGTCCACCGAACATCTTTCGATAAAGATTCCCTTGATGCAAACAATAACGAGCAGCTTTCTTGCGAAGTGCATGAGCCTTTGTTTTGTCAATAGGCACGGTTCCATGCTGTAAAAAAGCAACAATTTCGTTTCTCCAATCCCATTTTAAATGATTAAAATTTACCTCATTCTTGTCAGGTTCGAGAACGGAATGAAATAAATGTACGACTGAAGCATTTGTGTCGTTTGCTACGTCTGCTGCAGACGCGAGGTTAGCTAAAACATCTGCTTCCGCATTCTCATCTCTTGGGATCTGCATTACCTTCCAAGTTTGGAATTGTTTTATTAGCTCCCGTACCTTTTCAAGATATTCTTGCATTCGAGTTTCCCTGGCTGTATAAGTCCCCAGCATTTGATTAACCACAAGTTGAGAATCACTCTTGATTATAATCTGTGTTATGCCAAGTTCCCGTGCCAGTTCTAAACCTGCAATTACAGCCTCATACTCTGCTTCATTGTTAGTTATAGAATGACATTTTATAGCCTGTCTAATATGTTCACCTGTAGGCAGCATGAGAACTATCCCTAGGCCTGCACCTTTTACATTAGATGAACCATCAGTAAATAGAATCCAAGTCCCCGGGTTTGCACCATTAAAAATTTGTAATTCTTTTTCTGCTTCTAGATGCATCCCCTGACTAAAATCAGCTATGAAATTGGCTAGTACTTGAGATTTTATAGCAGTCCTAGGTTGATAACTGATTTTATATTCACTTAACTCTATAGCCCATTTTGCTAATCTCCCCGATAACTCATGTTTATGCAAAATGTTTCGTAACGGAAAAGCAGTAACCACAACAATGGGATGAGATTGAAAATAAGGTCTTAATTTTTTAGATGCCATGATCAAAGCTAAAGCTAACTTTTCTAGTTGTGGATATCGTGTTTTAGCATCCAGTAAAGATTTGCTTACATAATAGATAGGAGATTGTTTACCTTGGTCCTCACGGACTAAAACAACACTTACCGCAACTTCTGATACGGCCAAATAAATGAGTAGTTTTTCACCCTCCTTTGGTTTTGCTAATAATGGTGGATTTGACAAGTAAGCTTTCAAATTCCTGAGGGCCTGTTGACAATCTTCGTTCCATTCAAAATGATTTTGCTTTTTGAGTGCAGAGAAAATTTTAAAACACTCTTCCGAAGATTTGGAAATAAATCTCCCCAAAGCCGCAATTCTTCCCGTTAACCTTTGAACCTCTTTTTTACTCGTAAGAATGTCAGGGATTTCTTCTATTGCTTTGATCTGAGAAGGATTTACCTCAATGCCACGGTTAGAAACAAGAAAACCCAAAAATTTACCTGAGGCAACTCCGAATGCACATTTTTCTGGGTTGAGCTTCATATTAAATTTTCGTAAAATTTCAAATGTAACAGATAAATGAGAAATATGATCATGAGAATGCTGGGTCTTGACGAGCATATCGTCTATATATACGTCCATAGTTTTTCCTAAATATTCTTGGAACATTTTGGTGACTAACCTTTGATAGGTTGCTCCAGCATTTTTGAGACCAAAGGGCATTACCTTATAACAGTAAGTCCCCCTATCTGTGATGAAAGAAGTTTTTTCTTCATCACTGGGGTCCATTTTTATTTGGTAGCACCCCGAATATGCATCTAAAAATCTTAAAAGTTCATGCCCTGCAGTTGCATCAATTAACTGATCTATATGAGGTAAGGGGAAGGAATCTTTTGGGCAAGTTTTGTTAAGATCAGTATAATCTATGCAAACCCGCCACTTACCGTTTTTCTTAGGTACAACAACTGTGTTAGCTATCCAATTGGGATACTTTACCTCGCGGATTGACCCAATTTTTAATAGTTTTTGGACCTCCTCTTGAATCACCTGGTTTTTGAAAGCTCCTTGCTTTCTTTTCTTTTGTTTTATGGATGTGAAGGATGAGTCTTCATTTAGTTTGTGAGTCATCACATCCGGTGGTATCCCTGTCATATCAGCGTGGGACCAAGCAAAACAATCCACTTTAGCTTTTAAGAATTCAATCAACATACCTCGCATGTCTGAGCTTAAATTGGCTCCCACTTAAACCTTTCGTTCAGGCCATTGCTCAAATAATATCACAGCCTCGAGCTCCTCAATTGTCATTTTGATATTTTCATTCTCTAGAGGTTCTTGAATCATATCAGGTCTCGAGTCTAAATCTGTCTTTTCTTGTTCAGTTGTGGTCTGGTCCATGATTCCTTCAACTTTATTTACTGCACTCATATCTGCTACAATATTAATACTCCTAGTTGTATGTTGTTCTCCACAAATTTGGCAGATCCTCCAAGGTGATGGGAATTTTATAACTTGATGTAGAGTTGATGGGACATTATCCATATCATGAATCCACGGTCTCCCCATGATTATATTGTAGGCCATCTCCATATCTACTACCTGAAATTTGGTATCTTTCACAACACCCTCCGCAAAAGGTGTTAGAATAACTTCTCCTTTAGTTACCACACTGGAATTATCGAACCCAGATAGAGTATGCGCCTTTGGAATCATTTTATCCTCCGATTGCATTTCTCGTAGCACCCTTAATAGGATGATATTTGCAGAACTCCCTGGATCAATCAAAACTCGCTTTACATTAGTATCATGTACAAGTAAAGATATTACCAGTGCATCGTTGTGGGGGGTGATCACTCCTTCTGTATCTGCATCATCAAAAGTGATACTTTCATCTTCTAAGGTCAGTCGCACTCGCTTCCCGTGCGTGATTGTTACTTTGGAAACTTTATTTGAAGCTGTATATGCTACTCCATAAATCTCTTCTCCCCCACTTATAACATTCACGGTTCTCTTGGGTGATGGGGGCTTTAGTGGTTCTTGCCTATTTTTCATGTAGGCTTGCTTACCTTTCTCACTAAATAACTCAGTGAGATACCCTTGTTTCAATAGATGGCCCCCTTCACTTTGTAAGAATCTACATTATGAAGTCTTATGCCCGTGATCATTGTGGAATTCGCACCAATGATCTTGATTGCGCTTATTTGGATTTGACCGCATCTCTTTTGGCCACCGTACCTTATCTCCCATACTCCTCAAAACAGCTACGAGCTCGGAGGTAGTGACATTGAAATTATATCCACCGAATCTTACCTTCAAACTCCCGTCATCATCTCGTGACTCTTGTCTGTTTCGATCATTCCTGAACCTAGATGAAGAAACAGATTCCCTGTTTCTTGATTTTTGATCATATCGTTGATTTTCCTGCTTTGACCGTGAATCTTTTCCTGCAGGTACCATATATGGATCGTATCTGTTTTTACCTGATCTTTTTTCGGTTTCTGACATCCTGAAATTGCTCCTTTCCTCATGATGAAACTGAGGTACGGTATCCTCCTCAATTCGCAACTTCGTACTGTACCTGTTATAAACGTCATTCCACGTGGTTGTAGGGAACTCTCGAAGGCTTTCTTTAAGTCTTCTCGTGGCTTCTAAACTTTTATCATTTAAGTTGCTTGCAAAAGCTATTGCAGCCCAATTATCAGGTACACGGGGTAAAGTCATCCTTTCCCGTTGGAATCTATCAACAAAATCTCTGAGCAACTCTGAGTCCCCTTGTTTAATTTTGAAAATGTCTTCCATTCTTTTCTCAACCTTTTGTGCTCCTGAGTGCGCCTTAATAAAAGAATCTGCAAGCTCAGCAAAAGAGTTTATAGAATTTTTAGGTAAAAGAGAATACCAGGTTAATGCACCCTTGGTGAGTGTTTCTCCAAATTTCTTGACCAATACAGACTCAAGTTCTTGCTTGGTCAAATCGTTGCCTTTGACACCTGTAGTAAATGTCGTCACATGATCACGTGGGTCTATTGTGCCATCATATTTCGAGATGTCAGGCATTTTGAACTTTTTAGGGATTGGAATGGGAGAAGCACTTGGTTTCCAAGGTTGTTGCGAGTATTTATCCACATATACTCCTTTGATTACAGGGGGAACTCCAGGGATTTGCTCGATGCGCTCGTTTTGTTCTTTGAGCTGTTTCTGCAAAGTTAGTACCAAATTTTGCAAATGAGAATTATTTGTATTACCTGGATCCACTTCCTGTGGTTTGCTGGGGGTTCCTTCATTTCCAGAATTAACAAGGCCAGAACAAGGATTCTCCAATGTATTGTTATTAGGCGTCGGTGTGGGTGGTGCAGCAGGTAACCGGCTAACTAGAGCTTGAAGAGCTTTGATAACCCGTGCATCAATTATTTTTTGTAAAGCTTCATCTGGTCCCTCAAAATGTTCAGATTGCCCTTGTTCGTCAGCATGAGATTCAGGAGCAGGAGTACCTTCACGAGATTGACGTGGTGAATTTTGAGGGGAAGGAACTTCGTTAATGTTGTGTAAATCTCCTTGATTCTGATGAATTTGATTTTCATCAGCGTTATTATTGTTGTTGTTGTTGTTTGACATGATGATAACAACAAATAAAATGTAACTTAAAAAGGAATAGATTATCAGATTCCCAGTAACGGAACCAATTTGTTTAACCAAAAAATAGAATTTCGATTAAAGCTAGAAATTAAGAGAAAAATCGGGTTGCTGATAATCAGGAGACGAAAATAATAAGAGACTTTTGAGAATAATAAAGCAGTAAATAAGTTTGTATTTCAGTGTAATATCAATGATATTCTGTCCCCTTACAAATGCTGAGACCTCCTCCTTTTATAATTGATTTTTCTAGGAAAAGGTGTAATGCCTTAGCCTTAATGAGGCAATTATGAGCATTAAATGACATTAAATGAAACGTTACACAATCATTCCTATTCAATACTGATTCGCTAACGTATTTGGCATTTAATACTGAATTTAGACTCCTTTATGTCATCAGATTTATATCTTCACTTCCTTTTGATCTCCTGGATTTAAATAAGTTAAATAGATACGAGACTCGTATCATTTGAATAGCATCTCGTGCCTATTTAACTTTCTTCTCTTCGTATCTGTTGTCGCTCGTGCCTCTTAACTGATCATCATGTTTTGACCATTTGACCAGTCCACGTGTCATGCCACGTCATCTTCAATATAAATTCAGTTTTTTCCCAATACAGTAAGTGCTTGCATCATAAGAATGCCAATATAAGTGCTTACATCATAAGAATGTCGAGGTAAGCGCTTACATCATAAGAATGTCGATGTAAACGCTTACATCATATTTTCATCTCTTTTTTATTTTTCTTTCTTTTATTTTGTCTACTTTCACACACAACAATAGGTTTACTCCTATCAATCTCCCCCTCAAACCTATGTTATATCAAGAAAGAAAGAAAAAAATTGCTATTCTCTGGTGGTGCCTTCACGCTATCAATCTTGAAGGCTAACTGAGGTAGCGCACAACCTCAGTTTGTCAACACCGACAACTTTGGTCAACATGTCTGACGGGTTCTTTGATCCTGGTATCTTCTGCAGGGAAAGAGTTCCTTTATTTATCAACTCTCGGATATGATGATACCTCAACTGGATATGCTTCGATCTTGCATGAAACATTGGATTCTTGGCAAAATGAATTGCACTCTGGCTATCGCTGAAAAGCTCACAATCGTCCTACTCTTTACCTAGATCTTTAAGAAAATTCTTGAGTCAAATCATCTCTTTTCCAGCTTCTGAGATTGCCATGTACTCTGCTTCAGTGGTAGATAAAGCAACACTTTTCTAAAGTCTGAACATCCAGCTAACGACAGTACCACCCAAGGTGAACACGTAGCCCGTGGTACTTTTTCGACTATTTAGATCTCCGCCTAAATTTGTATCAGCAAAATCTTGGAAGATAATATTGCTCTTTTTAAAACAAAGTGCCATACCTGAGGTGCCTTTGAGATATCGCAATATCCATTTTATACCTTCCCAATGCTCCTTTCCTAGATCTGACATGTATCTACTGACAACTCCAACTGCATGGGCTATGTCAGGTATAGTGCAAGCCATAACATACATCAAACTTCCTACTGCTGAGGCATACGAAACTTTGGACATGTACTTCCTTTCTTCATCTGTCTTAGGTAACTGGTCCTTTGACAGATTTAGATGGCTTCCGAATGGAGGGTTTCTAGTCTTTGCATCATGAAGACTGAACCTGCTTAGTACCTTATGTATGTACTTTTCTTGAGACAACTTTAAGGTTTCTTCCGACCTATTTCTGCTAATCCTCATCCCAAGCATTTGCTTAGCTCGTCCTAAGTCTTTCATTTCAAACTCCTACGCCAGTTGTTGCTTAATCAAATTGATATCATTTATGCTAGATCCTGCAATTAGCATATTATCAACGTACAACAGTAAAATGATATAGGATTTATCAAGATTTTTGATAACAGCAATGGTCCATCTCACATCATGTGAAACCATTTTTATGCATGAATCCATCAAATTTCTTGTACCATTATAGGGGAGCTTATTTCAAACCATACAAACTCTTCTTCAACTTACACACAAGATTTTCTTTACCAGAAACTTGAAAACCATCATGTTGCTTTATGTAGATGTCTTCTTCAAGGTCACCATGCAAGAAAGAAGTTTTAACATTTAGCTGTTCCAAATGCAAATTTTCTACAACTACGATACTTAGCATCAACCTGATAGTAGTTACTTTGACTACATGAGAGAAGATCTTGGTGTAGTCAATTTCTTCCTTCTGCTGAAAGCCTTTTACTACTAATCGTGCATTGTATATCTTCTTACCATCATGCTCTTCCTTGACTCTGTACACCTATGTCACGACCCAATCTCCATACCCAGTCGTGATGGCGCCTCTCGTGAAGACAAGGCTAGCCAACTAACCCAATTCGTTTCTTTAAACTTACTAAACATAAATAGATGGAAAATACAACTTAAAGAATATTAATTATCAACATTATAGCCTAACTCAGCCCGACCGGGGTGTCACAAGTCACGAGCATCTAGGAGGGTCTTTATTACAGTTTCAAAGTCTATGATACATAAAATAAAGATATGGAAAATCAAGAAGAAGAAGAAACTCGGTGCCGCGAATGCCGACGGTCACCTTGCTTAGCTATGATAACAACATCTTCAATCCGCTATTAACCCGCTACCGGGTGATCAATACCTGCAACTGCACGCGAGGTGCAGGGAATAACGTGAGTACTTCCAACTTAGTGGTAATAAAAGCGAATAATATTTGAGCGATAAGAAAACACGTATGAGCAGTCCAAAATGCTATAAAAGACTGTTCAACTCTTTGAGGAAAAATAGTAAAATCGTAACACCAAGAAAATCCTTTAGAAAATCTCAAGCTCAGTTACAAATCTCTTTTGAAAAACATGCCTTTTCAACAGTTATAAAAATAATTTCCACAAGTAGGAATGAATCAGAAATCTGCCCCTCGGGCTCAGTATCAACGTCTCAGTGCAGTATCAGGCCCGCGGGCTCACCCCCAACTCACAAAGTACAACATCAGCCTCTCGGGCTCAGCACTCCTTAACATGTAACACCAGGGTGTCTGGTCAACAAGGCAAGTAATAGCATGTATGCCAATGATATGTGAGTGCTAAAAATCATGCCACGTAGTACAATCAGGAATGAATGCATGAATGCAATGCAATGCACATGACCGCTGCGGCGCGCAGCCCGATCCATTTGGGTACCCTGTGCTCACTGGGGGTGTGTACAGACTCTGGAGGGGCTCCTACAGCCCAAGCTCTATAATACTGCGGTGTGCAGTCCGATGCACATAATATATCACTGCAGCGTGCAGTCCGATCCATATAATATACTACTGCGGCGTGCAGTCCGATCCATATAATATACTACTGCGGCGTGCAGTCCGATCCATGCATGTATATGTATATACTGCTGCGGCGTGCAGCCCGATCCATATCTCAGTCTAGAAATGCATACATAATACTGCTACGGTGCGCAGCCCGATCCACGCTCAGTCCAACAATGCACATAAGCCCCTTGGGCAATAGTAAAATAGCAGTTCTCAGCTCAAAACGTCAGAAAATATCATTTAAGTTTTCAAATCTTAGAAAGATGGCCGAGTTTGCAAAACAATATTTAGAACCTTGGACCGAGATCAAATAATATGCAACGTAATGCAAAAACAATGATATCAATCCCTGAAGAATTCAAATAATCGGCACGAAGCCCAAAACATGGCAATCAGCCCAAATCATGATAGCATCAAGTAGGTTTCAGTCAATCACGCAGTAAAATCAACAACCGGGACGGACCAAGTCACAATCCCCAACGGTGCTCTACCCCACGCTCATACCTGGCGTGCAAGTCACCACAATACAGCACTATGATGTGCAAATTCGGGGTTTCAAACCCTAAGGACATCATTCACAAGTATTACTCACCTCGAACCGGCAAAAACTTTAGCCCGCGACGCCTTTGCTCCTCAAACCGGCCTCCACGCGCGTCGAATCTAACCAAAATCAGAGCGAATGCATTACAATATGCTAAGGGGATATAACCCAATCGAAAAGACTCGAAAAATAGTAAAAATCACGAAATTCGCAAAACCCGAGCCCCGGGCCCACATCTCGAAATTCAGAAAATTTTACAACAAAATGTTCCTTATCTCGCCACGAGTCTATACATACCAATTTCACAAAAATCGGAGTTCATTTGACCCCTTAAATCACCATTTTACAATTTAAATCTCAAGCCCTAATTTCATATGTTTTGGCTATGTTTTCATAAATTTCAAGGACGATTCTTCAATAAAATCATGTATTTAACTCCTAAAACTTACCTCCAATCGATTCCCAGTGAAAACTCTTCAAAACCCTCGACAAAAGCTCCCAAGCTCGTCCAAAAATGGTAGAAATGAGCTTGGGTTCGCGACTGAAATATTTTTAACATTCTGTCCGGACCACTGTAGCTCCTTCTATGTGATCGCATGAAAAGCTCTACGATCGCAGAGCACTGCCTCTCCCCCTTCAATGCGATCGCACCAATGCCTCCGCGTTCGCATAGAACGAATGCTGCCAAGGACCTCAGGCCCAAATTGCACTACACGATCACAACCCATTGTATGCGAACGCAGTGACCAAATTCCCACACCTATGCGATCGCAGGACCCTTTACGCGATCGCGTAGAGCAAATCTGTGACCCCTCCAAAACCTTATATGCGATCGCATGAACCTCTCTGCGATCGCATAGAACAAAAGTTCTCTGCAATTTTCTGCTGCATTTTCCAACTCGAAAATTCCCGTTAGCCATCCGAAATCACCCCGAGGCCCTCGGGACCT
>MU730353.1:65124-77598 GCA_026770625.1 Nicotiana glauca
TCCTAAGTCACAAATCATCCCCCGAAGCTAACCGAACCACCGGAATTCACATCCGAGCCTCTAACCATATAGTCAACTTCTAGTTGACTTTTCTAAAACAAGCTTTCTTCTAAGAGGCTAAGTGCCTCATTTCCAACTAAAACCAACTCAATTCCACCCGATCAACTAAAATATCGATATTGAAACATAAGGCAACACAATATGGGGAAAATAGGGCGGTAACTCACGTGATAACGGGCCGGGTCGTCACAACCTACTTGTTCTGCAATGCCTTATTTCCTTTTGGTAACTCCATAAGTATCCATATTTTATTCTTTTGAAGAGAATTCATCTCTTCATTCATGGCTAGCTTCCACTTATCAGAGTCTATCACCTGCATTGTTTCAACAAAATGCTCTGGTTCTCCAGCATCAGTTAGAAGTAAATAGTGAAGAGAGAGAGTTAACCTATCTGGAGAATTCGTGACTCTTTTAGATCTCCTCAATGTAGGTTCATGAGTAACAGAATCCGAATTTGATTCAGGTCCTGATTCTAGATTTGGTTCTGCATTTGCTTCTATCTCTGGTTTCGGTTCTGGTTCTGATCCAGGTTCGACTTCTAGGTCTTCTTCAAATTCGGCTTCTGGTTCTTCATCTTCAATTTCCAAATCAATTGTAATCCCTCTAGCCACTTCATTTTCTGAGATTTCTTCTAACTCAATTGTTTCAGACATTATCTGTTTGCTGGTGTTGGTTGGTTCTACTTCAAGCTTGTCCTTGTACATCACATTTTTATTAAATGTGACATTCCTGTGTCTTAGGATCTTTCTATTCTAATCATCCCAAAACCGATAACCAAAATTATCATCACCATAGCCAATAAAGAAATATTTCTTAGCTTTAGGATCAAGCTTATCTCTATCATTATAGTTTACATACACATAAGCAACACAACAAAAAAAATTCAGATGTGAGAGAGTTACCTCCTTTCCTGTCCATACCTCCTCGGGAGTTTTAAAATTCAGCGGTATAGAGGGTCCCCTATTTATGAGGTAAGCTGCCGTGTTAATAGCCTCAACCCAAAAATACTTTGGTAATCCAGAATGTATTCTTATACCTCTGGCTCATTCATTCATGGTTCTGTTCATCCTCCCAGCAACACCATTTTGTTCCGGTGTTCCAGGAACTGTCTCGATCATTCTGATCCCATTCTCCGAGCAAAATGCTTTGAACTCTTGGCTATCATACTCTCCTCCATTGTCATATTTCAGACATTTTAACTTTATACTTGTCTGATTTTCAACTTAAGCTTTCCATCTTTTAAAGGTAACAAACACATCAGATTTATTTTTTAGAAAATAAACTTATACCTTTCTTGTGGAATCATCAATGAAGGTGACATAATAGTGCGAGCCTCCCAGAGAAGTTACAGGAGCTGGTCTCCACACATCTGTGTGCACTAGTTCCAGTTTCTCTTTCTTTGGCGTCCTTCCCACCTTTGAGAAACTAACTCTCTTTTGTTTCCCGTAAATACAATCTTCGCACAAACCTAATTCAACATGTTTTAGGTTTGGCAACTTTTCTTTGGATGTCAAAAGCTTCATTCCCTTCTCACTCATATGCCCAAGCCTTCGGTGCCACAATGTTGTATCACGACCATGATCAACTGTTGCTATAGTATCTCTTTGTATTGCAGTTGTATACAGTGTTCCCCTTTTGAAGCATTGTGCCACTCCTTTGGTTATCTTCCACGATCCGTTGTTGAATGTTATTGTATATCCTTCACCGTCAATCTGACCCATAGATATCAGATTTTTCTAGTCAAGGAACATGTCATACATTTTGCAATTTCCATAGCGTGCCTTGTGAAGTCTTTATATGAACTTCACCTTTTCCGGCAATGTCGAGAGGTTCACCGTCTGCTAGATAAACTTTCCCAAATTTTCTAGTAATATAATTATGCAATAATTCTTTGCATGATGTAGAGTGAAAGGATGCACCTGAGTCCAGAATCCAAGATTCGACTGGACTGTTTGCACAACAAAATAATGCATCACCGACTTGTTCAACAATTACATTTGCTGAATTTTCTTCCTTCTTCTTCTTTGGTTCTCTACACTGGCTACTATAATGACCCTTTTTATCGCAATTCCAATAAGTAATGTCCTTGCGATTTTTGGATTGTCCTCTTCTCCTTGACTTTGATCTGCCACGACCATGACTCTGTCCTCTTTGGTTGATTCTCCCCCTGCTTTCAGTACTAAAAGCAGATCCTAGGGAATCACTTGATTCTCTTCGGCGAATATCTTCGCTTAGAACGAAGTCTCTAATATCATTCAATTTGAGTTTGATACTTCCTGATGAACTGCTAACTGCAGTTACTATTGCAAACCAACTCTCCGGTAGAGATGATAGTAGAATTAACGCCCTGATTTCGTCATCAATTGTTATATTAACAGAACTCAACTGAGTTAATATTATATTAAACTCATTGATGTTCCGTGACTGATCCACCTTCTGTCATCTTTAAGTTGAACAATTGACGCATCAAATAGACTTTATTTAAAGCAGATGACTTCTCGTACATATTTGATAACGCCTTCATCAAGCCTGCAGTGATATTCTCGTTAATGATGTTAAGCGCCACATTTCATGTTAGCGTCAAACGAATCACACCAAGAGCTTGGCGATCTAATAGATCCCAATCCGCTTTGGCCATAGTCTCCGGTTTCACCTCGATAAGAGGTAAGTATAATTTTTTCTGGTACAAATAATCCTCTATTTGTATTTTTCAGAATCCAAAATCTTTGCCATTGAACTTGTCAATTTTAACTTTCCCTTCTTCCGATGCCATTTTTCACAAAAACAATTTATGTGAATAATGCTTGTGAATAGTAACGATGATCGATAGTGTCGCACTATTCTTGTGAATAGTACTTGCACCAGTACTGTACTTTTCTACCAGAAATACACTGTCTGTGCTCTAATCCAGTTGTTGGGAAGCGAGTCAAGCTAATAGAAGGAAAAGAATATTTAAGAGAGAAAAATAATAAATTGCACAAGACAAGACAAGGCAAGATTTATGTGGTTCGATAATTTTTGCCTACTCCACGGCCACACAAAGAATAACTCTTTATTAGTTGGAGAGAGAAATAATAAGTTTTGGATGTTCTACAAATGAAAGTGTAGACCCCTATTAATAGGAATTTGAATGTCCTGTCGAGGTAAACGCTTGCATCATAAGAATACCGATGTAAGCGCTTATATCATAAAAATGTCGAGATAAGCGCTTACATCATTTTTTTATCTCTTTTTTATTTTTCTTTCTTTTGTTTTGTCTACTTTCATATACAACAATAGATGTGCTCCTATCAACTCCAGCAGCCACAACCAAAATAAGTTCACGATCTGATCATTTGTCACATGACAAGAATCTGCCAACCTTTTAACAATTTCTTTTTAAAAAAAAATCTGGCATCATGTTAAGCTTGCGAAAGGGAATCAATTGGAGATGTTCAATTATATAGGGATTTTTTCCTACCAATCTATTCATACCATATCAAATCACTCTTGAAATATTTCATCTAGGCTCTTTCAATAACTTGTCTTGGTTATATACAAGAGCGTTTTTAAAAGTATATATTTTTAGACTAAGTTATCGCCTAATTATATCAACCCGTCTATTCAAACCAAAATTACTCCTTGCAATGTTTCATCTACGTTCTTTCAACAATTTGTCTAGATTATTTACAGGGGATCTTTTAAACGTGACAATTAAATCTGAATTAGCATCTATTCCATGTAAAAAAATTGTGAACACATTTGTTATTTTACAATTACTAGTCTTAAATTTGATTTAATTAAAAGAAGAGTATCATTAGAAAGAAAAAGTTAGTCATATCATAACTTTTTAAAATTAAAAATAAATAAATTAAAAGAATTATTACAAAAGATTAAGGGAGGTAAGTGTAAATCACAAGGGAGGTTAATGGGGGTTAATGCCACGAGGTCAACCTGAGATAAGGTAATTGTGCCAAATAAGGGCTTTTTTTCCCTTCACTTTTACCATGCGTCAAAAATTATTTACATTCTCTAGCCGAAAAATATATAAAATTTATACAATTTTTGTATATAACATATAGAATGTTTATATGAATACAAAAAAAATATATTTTTTCGGTTATTATTTTAAGAGCGGCTATACAATATTATTTTTCCATTTTATATAACTTATCAGAGATTCATGACTCCTTCCTTCTCTGATGGCAATTCATTTGAAGCACAGATAAAAAGCATCCAATATCCAGAGGTTTAGTACCTCGTACGTTGATTATCCTTCAAAATTTTCATAACTAGCTGTCACACCATGCCGGCTAGGAGAAGGGGGCTTTCTAGTTTCAACCCCTACGTGACAGGCATTCCAAAAATCACATTTAGCATCTAGCCAAAATATATCAAGTCTCAATCAGCACAAAAAAGAGATTAAAAGCAACTACATATTTTGTCAGCGTGTTCTTTATTTTATCTCAAAGGATAGATCCGTATCAATTGGGGAGAAATTTAAAAATAGCCAGATTTACAACTGGTCGTTCAAAAATAGCTCAATTTCAAATGTAATCGAAATTTAGCCATTTTTTATATAAAGATAAATCTGAGCGAAAATATTGTTCAAAACCCGGAAAATACTCCAGTATATTATGCTGGAGTTCCAGCATAAGTATACTTAAACTCCAACATATTATATTGTAGTTCCAGGATAGTGTGCTGGAACTCCAGCATAATAAGTACACTAGAACTCCAGCATAATATACCTGAGTTCCAGCAAGTATATTGGTCCAGTATAATATACTGGAGTTTGGAGCACCAGTGCTCCAGTCTCCCGTATATTATACTGGAGCCAGCAAAGTATATCGGTCCAGCATAATATGCTGGAGTTCATATACAAGTGCACCGAACTCCAGTATATTATGCTGGACCGGTATCTATTACAACAAAACGATGACTATTTTTCATTGACTTGGTAAACGCTGTCTATTTTTGATTGACCAGTTCGAAAACTGGCTATATCGTGCTATTTTTACTGTCAATTGTGCAAAGCAAGTCAGGACAAAAGATCCAGGCTTATGGCATCTTGTCCTATACTACATTGGATCTTCTACATCTACCTAATGCACAATTATGCTAGTTACATAGTACTAGTATTTTTTTATCCCTATAAAGCAGTGCATTACTAAGTGTAGTTTTTTGTCCTTTCAAGTTGACATTAATTCTGAATATGCTTACTCCGTCAATGGAAGATATTCTCCTCCTAGTAAGAAACTACTATGACATTCTTCTGGCTTCAATACTTGTCATAAGTATTACACTTTACAAAATATCAGGAAGAACTAAAGATGCAAAAAGCTGCATACCAGGGAGCTTGGGAATACCTTTTCTGGGAGAGACCTTTGCACTTCTATCAGCAACCAACAGTGTCAGGGGTTGTTATGACTTTGTTAGACTCCGACGTGAGTGGTAAGAAACTCCATTTCTCTCTTAAATCCATTGGAAGTTTTTATTACAATCTTGATCTAACACTTAGGGTGTGTTTGGTATAACCGAAAATGTTTTCTTGGAAAACAAATGGTAATCTTATTTATTCCGGTATTTGGTACGCAAATTAAGGAAAATGACTTCTCAAGAGTATTATTAATAATTTAGATATAATAAACATAAACCCATAAACTTTCAAACCAATAACCTTCCGAACCCAAATTTTTTATAAACTTTTGAACAGCTAAACTTTCGAAACCGCGTAATTTCTAATCCGTAAACTTCCAAACACATAAACCTCCGAACTCATAACTTTGAAACTTGTAAAATTTTGAATCTTTAAACCGATAATAAAAAAACTAAAATATTTTCTCTTCTCTTGATAAAGAAAACATTTAAACCAACCAAACATGGAAAAATTGAAAAATATTTTCCCTCATACCAAACACACCCTTAGGCCTCATTTGTTTGCACTTAATGGAGGTCTGAATCTTAATCATTCAGATATTAATCATTACGTTTGTTTTTTTTTACTTCACAACCACTTAATAGGGCTGTATGATTAAAAGTTATAACAAAGACTTAATTTTATTATAATTAAGATACTATCATCCACATTCATTATTAATTGCCACCATCGACTACCCTTATCAATTATTCCCATGCCACCCAGCACCGCCATACTCAACCACCACCACTACACCACCACCCACCACCACATCCCCAATTATACCAGCCACCATTATCGGCAACCAGCACCTACGATCCCCACTACCCCCACCACCTTCATTTTCAACCACAACCACAAACTCATCCATCTCATCTACCACAACTAACCACCCCATCACCAATAACAACCATACACCACTATAAACAACAACCACCTTCCTCAATCACAACCACAACCACCACCATCAACAACCAAAATCACCACAAACCACCGCCTCTAGTTGGCATTCACAAGCACCGCCGTTAGCCATCACCATCACTACCTAGCATATTTCAAAAAATATATATTATTAATAGAATATTCGACTAATTAGTATTTTATTTGAATTTAATGTAAATAAATTTTATACATTCAGATGTTAAAAACAAATAACCTTATTAATTAAGTATTCTGATCTTAATACACATTTTAGTATTCGGATGCGCATTCAGATTCAAATGTCTTAATCTGAATATACATCTTGATAGACATTTTAATCTTTAACAAAAACAAACGAGGCCTTAGCTCTTTCTATGTCGAGATAACACAACTTTTATTTTGAGATGGGACCCAAGGTCAACTGTTTCATTGACTAAGGTCGGAGACATCAATTTTATGGATTTCAATTCAACATTTGCCCTAATAATTATCAATCAGCATATTCTTATGGATAAACAAGATTCTATTTTATGTCAAAAGTCCTTCCTAAAGACGATTGCCGTTTTGCTATAAGAAAGAATCATATATAGATGATCATTTCGTCTCAACAAATTTATGTCATTCCCTCTGTTTCAATGTTTCCTCTAACCAGGACTTGGTCCCACGTTCTATTCCCAAGTTTGTGATTAGCAAACATTTTTACTTTCATACACTAACAGTGTATACATGTTTTTTATCATAAGTGGAACTAGTAGTCTGACGAATATGGTAAGTAACTTTCTATGACAACTTAAATTATGTTGATAGCGTAAAAGTTTCAGTATAATGTTATGTTAGTGTATACAAACTTAAATCCATTCCCAAATAATCTACAATATCAAAGCATAAATATGAAGTTAGACACTCTGGAAACACTTTTCTTTTGGTTTCATTTATTCCTCCGATAGATAATGCAAATTATGGTAATCTGATTGTTGTTTAATACAGGCATGGAAAATGGTTCAAAACCAGGATTTTCGGGAAGATACATGTGTTTGTTCCAAGTGTTGAGGGTGCAAAAACAATATTTACCAATGATTTTACTCTTTTCAACAAGGGCTACGTGAAATCAATGGCGGATGCTGTGGGAAGAAAAAGCTTGTTATGTGTTCCTCAAGAAAGTCACAAAAGGATTAGGCGTCTCCTATCTGATCCTTTCTCTATGAATTCACTGTCTAAGTTTGTCCAGAGGTTTGATAACATGCTATCTGAAAGATTAAAGAAACTACAAAAGGAAGGGAAGAGCTTCACTGTGCTTGACTTCAACATGAAGGTAAATAAAAGATTTTTACATAATTACTGCAATTTAACTGGGTATAGCAGGTTATCACTCTTTTCTTCAAGTTATCATATCAGGTTTTGCTATGAAGAACTACCTTGTAATGTAGGTCACTGCGACCTGATAGCTTAAAAAACTAATACACTGTCAGCGCGCACAGAACTTAAGTCCGCCCTGTATGCTGCAGAGAGTGTACTTTGACCTTGTGAAATTTCTTTCTGCAGATAACATTTGATGCTATGTGCGATATGCTGATGAGCATCAAAGATGCTTTGTTGCTAGAACAAATTGAAAGAGACTGCACTGCTGTTTCTGATGCTATGCTATCCTTTCCCGTGATGATTCCAACCACCAGATATTATAAGGGCATCAAGGTACGGTTTGGAGTACTGCTGAATGCAAAACATGGCTTGCAACTGAGGTGGAGCCAGAATTTTAACTTTATGGTTCAGTATTTTAGAACGGTGACTTCAAGTGCCGATAATATAAGAGAAATCTATCCTAGTTAGATTATGCTCATCCTCAATTACTGTCCAGGCACGCACAAGGTTAATGGAGACCTTCAACGCAATGATAACAAATCGGCGCAATGGGAAGGAATATCATGAAGACTTCCTGCAGTCGATGTTGGAGAAGGATTCATGTCCAGCCAATCAAAAGCTTGATGATGAAGAGATCATGGATAATTTGTTAACACTGATAATTGCAGGGCAGACAACTACTGCAGCTGCAATGATGTGGAGTGTCAAGTTTTTGCATGAGCACGGAGAAGTCCAGGACAGGCTCAGAGTGAGTATCCATCGATAAAGGAACAAACAAATTCGATTACAATACGCATTCATTCTTTTGCAAACAAAGAGATTAAATCGCCAACTTACAGGAAGAACAAATTTCAATACTCAAAAGCAAGCCTAATGGAGCGTTACTTACCCTGGATGATCTCAATAGCATGTCCTATGCCTCAAAGGTTTGTAGAAACTATCGCGCATCATCTTTTGCATTTGGCTCTTCTCACTGTATTATATCTGCACCAAAATCCGATAATAAGTGACTCTACTTCCCTCTATACATACTTAGGTTGTGAAAGAGACACTGAGGATGTCAAATGTCCTGCTATGGTTCCCTCGAGTTGCACTTGATGACTGCAATATTGAAGGCAAGTTTATCTTTAGCATATTACTCCATGATTTCCGATAGTTCGTGAGACTGCAATGACTATTTCCCTTTCAAAATTACCAAAAAGAACATCAGAATTCCTCTGTTATAGTTGGAACTTCCACAGGAAATTACAGTATTAATGCTGAAATAAGATTCCTAAGTTTGTGGCAGGTTTTGAAATAAAGAAAGGGTGGCATGCCAACATAGATGCAACATGCATACACTATGATCCAGCATTGTACAAGGACCCCATGCAGTTCAACCCTTCAAGATTTGACGTACTAATTAGTTCTATTGCTTATTTTTGTTGGTAAACTGTGAAATTATATGAAGATTATTGAACCATGGACTTAGTAATAGTGCATTCATATTTCTCATTGCCAGGAAATGCAAAAGCCATACAGCTACATTCCTTTTGGATCAGGACCACGAACTTGCTTGGGAATTAACATGGCAAAAGTGACCATGTTGGTATTTTTGCACAGACTGACAAGTGGATACAAGTAAGTCGATATCTTTTGGAGTAACTTATCATTTTTTCCAATTTTCATTTCTCGTGGATTTCCTATGATAATTAACTTGCATTTACTGTTATGATTGTATAGGTGGACAGTTGACGACCTAGATCCCAGCCTTGAAAGAAAAGCACATATCCCCAGATTAAGAAGTGGGTGTCCAATAACTTTGACAGTCTTGCAAGATGAATAGCAAACTTCTCCAAATGGAGCCACTAAGAAGATGCCTTCAGCATAAGCGAATAAATTTTCCGCAGCCAAACCTGCCATGTATTAGTACAAATTATGAATATCGAGATGTTAGTTGGTCAGAGAACAGAAAAACATGAAGTTTGTAGTGTAGCTACCAAAGTTTATTGTGAAAGAATATCGGGCTTATTAATAGATAGGATAATCTCCCCACTTTTTCCATGCTTTTGCCAGTTGATAATTCATAGGTATGAGAGGGAAAAAAAAGAACTACTTCTCTTCGTTTGTGGAGAACTGGAATATTTGCGAGAAGACAACTACAAATTGGAAAGAAGCTTCTTCAGTGTATTAACATAACATCTTTAATTTGTTGGAAATTAAAGTGGTAATGCACATGTTGTACTTCATCAATCTCAAGCTAAAAGTACAACTTTTGGTATACGAGTAAAATCAAAGCTAACGAGTACCCCAATTTCCCGGTAGGGCAAGAGAAGCAAGGACATAATTACAAGGAACCGAAATCAGAGCTAGGAGCCTCTCGCATCAAGGCCCGAACAAAATACCTACCCTCGGAACCATCGAGACCACAACCCCCAGATCTAGTTCATGTTCCAAGACCTTGGAAAGCATTACCAAACGTCTGCACACGATTAACAAAGACTGTGATATTCGTGCCCAATCGAATATCGCTGCGGGAATCTCGGCCCATGTCGACAACAGATCAGTGATTAAGAAAAGGAATATTTTTACCTTTTTTAGAATTATACATAGGGTAAAACTCCCGTACTATATAAAGGGGAGGTATATTATTCAACAGACATGGTAAACGCGTATCAATCCAATACATATTTGTTTTCTTTGCTCCTAAAAGTGATTCGAAGTCCTTAATTTTGCCCATAGTTCATCATAAATGTTTGGTTCCGAACCGAAGGCAGGTTAATGTTAAGCTCATAATTGAGCCCAGACTCAATACTACTACCGGTTTGGCTTTTTATTCTATTTTTAATTTGCTCATCTAATGTTATTAATCACTTGTATTGAATTAGTCCACATATCCTTAAAACCGCGTATATGTCACACCCCAATCTTAGGGAGCGCGACTGACGCTCAACCGAGATATCCCGGTCGAGCAAGCCTGCACAATGCCGTCTACCCGATTCACCCAAGAATAAATAGAAGATACATTTCATTAATTAGGCAGTAAGAGGTCATGTGTACAACACCAGCTCATTGCCATTGGTTACGTCATTAACAAGTCTCCAAAATAGTGCATTACACAATCATAGTTTGAAGTGGAACATGTGATGCATTTACAACACTTTTAGTTTACTTTCCCAAAGCAACATACAACCCATACTACATCTACGCAGCCTCTAACAAAATCAAAAAGAGTAGTATGATGGTGCCGTCAACAAGAATCCGACTATACCTCAAAATACTATACATAGAAGACAAGAGATACAAGACTCTAAAATGAAGTGGGGCCCACCAAGTCAGCTGAGGAGAGGGTATACTGCTATCACTGCTCAATGTTGCCCGCTATGGAACCACATGCATCCATTAAAGATGCAACGCCCTTGGCAAAAAGAGACATTAGTACACATAGAATAATACTAGTATGAAAACTAAACACCCTCTCAATAGAACGAGTTATAGAACAATGAGGAAGAAAGAGCTTCAACAATATTAAAGTACCAAGATAGGAAAAAGATAGATTTCAAGTAAGTTTCAATACTTTTAAGTTGAGAGATATTTAATAACATTACACCATCGTGCTTTTAGCACGGAATCCGATCTCAGCCGGATCGGCTAAGCCGTCTCACCCCGAGACATCCCACAACACCACCATATGCGTGGTATGACATTCGATCTCAGCCCGATTAGCTAAGTCGTCTCACCATAATGCCGTGTGGGTCGATATCACATCACATCTAACTAGGAATAATCTCATCCCACTTAAGTGGAAATATCTCAACACATCAATCTCATCCCATATAAGGGGAAACAACCTCATCACATCAACACGGGAATTTAGCCATCAATCACTCCTACACCATCACGTGTAGTTTCGGGGTTAGGTTACTTTGACCTACCATTCCTTTGTGGCTAAATGATACTCCTAAAGCATTATATTATTTAAAGGGTTTACCACTCATTTCATAATCTTTTACATATCGTTTCATTTCATTGGTACCAATGGCCATAATGTAATATCACTCTTGGCACGTTGGTTGTATTTCATATTTCATGCTCAACATCATGGATCATCAATCAACAAGGCTTTTCAAATCAAAACTTCAATAATACATGTGAGCAAATAAGAGTCTTAGGCACATAGAGATTTCTTACACAATTTGGCATAATAGCTTTCATTTGAACTCGACTTGAAGTTACAACATTTTAATACACAACTCATGCTTTGAATATGGCCCTGAAGGATAATGTAGTATTATAAGAATACCCGGAACATATTTTGAACGCACGCGCGCGCGCGCACACACATATATATATATATTGATGAATCATAGCAATTGAATAATGACCCAACTTGATAAACTTGCACACAAGTAATAAATTAGAATAAGAGACAACGTAGTATTATTATCATTAAAAGTAAATGTCTAAATTTGTACATATAATTAATATGATCAATTTAATCATTATTATTTATTATAATATATAATTATATTTTTATTCAACAATATTAAAGGAATACTGTTATACTGAAGGGTGGAATGGTCGTTTAGCTTTTGAAGAATATTTTAGTAAAATAACTTTATTTAAAAGTCTTCACACTTATAATATAGTGTGTGTATATATGTGTGAATATATATATATATATATATATATATATATATATATATATATATATATATATATATATATATATATATATATATATATATATATATATAT
>MU730353.1:78611-90679 GCA_026770625.1 Nicotiana glauca
TTTTTTTTTTTTTCGACACCAAGCTTATTTGGAATAGCCAATTTATAATGAGTAACTCCGGACTTACAAGAACATCGTGGGATTCAGTTATAAGAGAGAAGTTTAGCCAACATTCCTCGCTTGAGCTTCCTTAAATTACTACAATATTCCGGAACTCTTAGCAACTTCAATCTATTTAGAAGCATGATAAAATTGAACCATAATTAGAAAAATACTCGTGGTTTCAGCTCATTTGAGCATTTCAACAAATATTAGGTGAACATTAGGATCTCAAGGTCCTCCTATGGTGGTTCCTTCATCCCACAACCCAAAGTCTACTCATTTGAGCTTAACAACCTTCTCACATACCTTGATAGTACAAGAATGTATAAATAACACTCTCACACCCAAGAATCACACTTCCCATTAACCATATTCTACCCCAAACTCAAAATTGAAACTAGAGTATGGAACCTTACCTCTTAGATGAAGACCTTGTGAGTTTTCCTTGTGAATTCTCCAGCTTTTGAGCAAGGATTGATGAGCAATTATCTTAGGGACTTTTCTTCTTACTCTATGGCACTTCCTCTCTCTAGAAATATTAGATTTTTACTTTACAAATGGTCCTTAATATTTATATATTAAAATAGGGTCGGGTTATAAAAAATAGAAAATAGACCCTCCGAACGCAGCTCTGTAGTCGCAGAGTGGACCGGAATGGATATGCGATCCGAAAAATGAGTCGCAGAAGTGATGCCAAGAACTGGGCTGCTCGCGTCAGGTCTGCGGCAAGTTTGCGGTCCGTAGACCAGTTCTGTGGTCACATAATGCGCCGCAGAATTCCCCTATGGAAATTTTCGTGCTGGATATGTGATAGATTGCGCGGCCCATAAAAACATTATGCGGTCTCATATTGGACCGCAAAACGACCCTCTAAAAGTGGCCATTTTTCTATTGCACTCTATGGACGATCTGCGGTCCGCAGATTTATTCTGCGGCCACATAGTGGACCACATAAATTCCCTGCTCTGCATAAAAAAATTTCAACTCCCCATCGCACTGTTCGACCCAAAAAATCTATACCATGGTTCTACAATCATCAACACATATGTCTACCTTGACATCACAAAACCCCGGGTTCTAGGTGAAATTGTGCGGGGCCTTATAGTATAAATTCAATTGTTGTCCATTTTTAAGGGTAAATAGTTTCGCCCACTGTTGGGCTAAGGATAATAGTGGTAATTTGATACAAATTTTTATAACACACCCTATTCTATGCTTGTTCTTTGAGATTTTAATTTCAGGTCAACCTAAAAATATCAAACTCTCAGTTTGGCCACTTGAACATTGATGTTGAATCTGGCAATCACGGGAAAAACAACAATATAGTGCCTAGCAACGAAGTGCCCCTGTTGATCCCAACGGAGACCCAATCGACACCAACTCACATGTGGCCATCGACGCCAACCTGTCGACCGACCCTGAGAACAACGTTCGTGGAGGATGCCGTCCATCGACTTGAGGTACGCCCGAAGGTGAAGGAAATGAGATCAATTGGCGGGTGATGTTCGAAATATTACATGCCCAATAGGCAATGATAGCACAGTTACAGAATCAAATCCACACCCCTGGTAGAGTTGAGCCCGAACCATATCGGGAAAACACCCGAAGAAATGAGCAAGACACGTAAAGGTTGGGTGAAGCTGAGCCCGGGACCAACCGCAAAATAATCAAAATTCTTGAGGAACTGACAAAGCGGGTGGAATCGGGGGAGGAGAAAATTGAGGCCAATGAAAAAAAAGTGGAGACCTGTAACTCTATAATCGATCAAATCCCAGGAGCGCACCCGATATTGAGAGGCCTGGACTCCAAGAAATTTGTCCAAAAGCTTTTCCCTCTGAGTGTGGCACCGAAACCAACCCTGAAGAAGTTTCGTATGCCCAAAATTCCGAAGTATAATGGAATCATATATCCAAATGAGAACGTGTCCTCCTACATATGTGCCATCAAGGGAAACGACTTAGAGGATGACGAAATCGAGTCGATTTTGCTAAAAACATTTGGGGAAACCCTGTCAAAAGGAGCGATGATATGGTATCACAACTTACCCCCAAATTCTATTGATTCATTTGCTATGCTTGCAGATGCCTTTGTGTAAGCGCATGTCGGGGCCATCAAAGTTGAGACTAGAAAATCAGATTTTTTCAAGGTAAAATAAAGAAAGAACGAGATGCTCAAGGAGTTCGTATCGAGGGTTCAAATGGAACGGATGAACTTGCCTCCAGTTGTGCATGATTGGGCAGTTCAGGAATTCACTCAAAGACTTTACCACCAAAGTTCCTTAACTTTGAAATAACTAAATCAAAATTTGATAGAGTGCCAAAATTTGACCAGCGCAAAATACACACTTAAATTGTACTCGCTAGTCAAAGATAGTATAATCTAATATCGTGTCCATAGGGATTTGATTTTAAAATTATTTCTAAATTAAAATATATCCAGGAGGATCAACAGTTGAGATTTATATAACTAAGAATCTAAAATCTACAGTTATTGACTAGTGCCTATCAAAACAAGGAATAAGCAAGTAAGGTTATCAGTGGGAGAGGATAGGGTTTTGAAGGAATAAGTGCAAGATGATTTTTTGGGATCTAACTCTAGATAATTCACTTCCAATGTTCGAGTGAGTCTCTCGAATTCACTCTATTATTAGTTCAAACACTCAGCAAAAACTCCTCTCTCGATTAAGTCTTAGTGTCACTAGATGGACCAATTTAAGCACTGTGGAGATATGTAAGAATGCGTAGTGGATCCGTCTTTAGAAAAACCTCATTCAATTATTTTCCTAATTAGGTTTAATTAAATATTGAATTAGCCTCTTTCGATTACTTAGAAGAATCTATGAACTAAACCAACAATATAATGCAAAGATATCACAAGTTATGCCTCTTTCGATTACAAGATTAAATGAATATAGATGAAATAATTAAATCTTCCAAAAACGATTCAAATACAAAAAAATAGAGTTATAATCCACAAACAATCATCAATACACCAAATCCATCCAAACCCAAAATGAACTAGTCCATAGACATAGAGAAGTTATTCACAAATGTAACTAAAGTATAGGAAAACATAAATTCAATTCAAACCCGGATCTTGAGTGAGGAAGGAATGATGAAATCCTTGTGCTTGTGTTCTTCCAACTCCTCCTTTAGCCTCCTTAGGTCGAAAAAGTGTAAAAAAAAGTCCCGAAAATGGTGTTTCCCCCTGTATTTAAGCCATCCCCCCATAAACCCCGGACGAAGTTACCCTTTTTAGTGGAAATGGAATGTCAAAAAAGTCCTGAAAATGGTGTGCTATCGCGCCGAGCCCTGCGCCGCTGCATACTGCGCGCTTGTGGACAATTCCAGAATGTTTTATAATTTCATTTCTGGGCATAATTTGCACTGTCGTGCCACCCCATGCGGCGCGTCTATGTATTTTTCTTAGACTGAGTTCGTTTATTCAATTTTTGACACCCGGACTCGGTCCTCGACCCCCGAACATAATCGCAATTTAATCCCTTGGCTTCTACCTAGACTTCAAAGCTCTAAATAGCTTGAATTTTCCCAGCAACATCTAAATAACTCAGAATCACTCTTATACGGCATAAAACACATAATAAGTGAAAAATACTACTAATTAGAACTCAGCACAAGTAAAGTGCAGTTAATTATAGTGCAATAAGCAACTAAAACACGGGATTATAGCCTACCATCAACCCAGCGGTAACTTGGGGCGACGTCCATAACTGGTACAGGTCAAAATTCAGAGTTGAGAACGATTAGCTCGAGGCCCCTTCCGGGTCCGTTTATCTCATCATAACTAATGACAAGTTTAAGAGAGTTGTCGATCATGAACCAAGACCAAACAGAGACTGGTATCAAGTGTATGGTAGAGAACGAAGGAGTAACAGATCTAGGAGTAACCCTACAAGAAACGAGAAGAGGAACGATCGAGGCCATAGTAGCCGGGGACTCATGAGCGAAAATGGTTTCGATAGGCCACTCGAGACAAGGGAGGCACCAAGGTTATCAGAATATAACTTCAATATCGATAACGCCGGTATTGTATCTGCCATCGGGCGCATCTAAGATACCAAGCGGCCTCGACCATTGCAGTCTGATCCTACCCAGAGTGACCCTAACCTGATGTGCAAGTACCATAGCACTCATGGCAACATGATCGAGGGCTGCCGGCAATTAAGAGAAGAAGTGGCTCGATTATTCAATAACTGGCATCTCGAGGAATTTTTGAGTGATCGAGCCAAAAACCAGTTCAGGAACAAGGACTCCAATAAATAGACTTTACAAGAAGAACCTCAACACGTTATCAACATGATTATTAGAGGAGTAGATGTTCCCTAGAATGCTAAAGCGCACTAAGGTGTCTATCACAAGGGAAAAATGAACTCGAGATTATATCCTGAAGGGAACTATTTCGTTCAACGAGGAGGACGCTGAAGGCATCGTATAACTGCATAATAATGCACTGGTAATATTTGTACTTATAAATAAATCTCGAGTTAAGTGTGTTGATTGATCCAAGTAGCTCGGCCAACATCAGATCGAGGGTCGTAGAACAGTTGGGTCTACAAGACCAAATAGTTTCAGTAGTTCGGGTTTTAAACGGATTCAACATGGCGTGCAAAACTACCAAAGGAGAAATAATCTTGCCAGTAAATATCATCGGGACAATTCAGGATACCAAATTCTACGTGATCGAGGGGAACATGAGTATAACGCCTTATTCAGAAGGCCTTGGGTTCATAACATGAGGGTAGTACCCTCGACACTACACCAGGCACTAAAGTTCCCCACACTAGGAGGAATCAAGATGGTTTATGGAGAGCAGCCAGCCATAAAGAAATGGTCGCAGTCGATGAGGTGATCCTGATTTCCGCACTCTCGACATAAAAAAATACGGAGCCGGTTAGAAGGAAAAAACTACATAGCAATCACCTATACCGTCTCCGACCGAACTAGAGAAGCAAGGACATGCAAGGATGATGACTACAGAATCCCTATATCGTTCATTGCCCCTGATGATTTTGATGCGACTAAGTCAACGGACGAGGAGATGGAGCAAGTCATATTGATCGAACATTTGCCTGATCGGAAGGTATACCTGGGCATGGTATTAACTCCCGAGCGCAGGAAAAAATTCATTTAATTCTTTATGGTTAACATAGATTATTTTGCTTGGTCCCATTTTGATATGAGAGGCATCCCGCCGGAGATAACCACTCATAAGCTGAGCTTGGATCCGAAGTTCCACCCGGTTAAATAGAATAGGAGGCGAAATTCCGAAGTCAATCACGCTTTCATCAAAGACGAGGTATCTAAACTCCTTAAAATAGGTTTCATTCGGGAAGTTAAGTACCCGGATTGGTTATCTAACGTAGTGGAAGAGCCTAAAAAGTGAAATAAATTAGAATGTGTGTAGATTACAAAGACTTGAACAAGGTATACCCTAAAGACATCGATCGCATGATCGATGCGACGGCCGGGCACGAGATACTAAACTTTCTCAATGCCTATTCCGGGTACAAACAAATTCGGATGGACCCGAGAGATCAAGAAAAAACTTCCTTTATCACTTTGGCACCTATTGCTATAACGTAATGCCGCTCGGACTAAAGAACGTCGGTGCCACTTATCAAATCCTAGTAAACTGGATGTTTGAAGAACAAATAGGAAAATCAATATAAATTTATATTGACGACATGTTAGTTAAGTCCCTGCGAGCAGAGGACCATTTGAAATATTTGCAGTAAACCTTTGATATATTGAAGAGATACAATATGATGCTAAACCCGAAAAAATACACATTCGGGGTCGGATCCGGAAAATTCCTTGGATTCATGTTGTCCAACCTAGGGATTGAGATCAATCTTTATAAAATCAAGGCTATAGAAGATATCACCATAGTGTACAAGTTTAAGGCCATTCAGAGGCTAATCGGGCGCATAGCCGCCCTGGTCCGGTTCATATTGAGGTCCTCAGATAAGAGCCATCGGTTATTGAATAAGAAGAAGAAATTTTCTTGGACCCTGGAGTGCCAACAAACTTTGAAAGAACTCAAATGGTACCTTTAGAGTCCATCCTTGATCCGTACCCCGAAGGCGGACGAGCAAATGTAGAGGAAGGTACCCAATTTCGTATTTGCTATGTTAGTAGAACTCTAGGCGATTCTGAAACATGGTATCCTCACATGGAAAAATTGCCGCTCGCTTTGTTAAGTACCTCTAGAAAGTTAAAAACGTATTTTCAATGCCACCTCGTATGTGTTGTAACCTCTTACCCACTAAGGAACATGCATAAACTCGAGCTATATGGCTGGTTGGACAAATGGTCCATAGAAATTAGCGGGTATGATATTGAATATCGACCCCCAACTGCCATCAAATCACAAATTTTGGCAGACTTCGTGGCCGACTTTATGCCGGACTTAATACCTGAAGTCAAAAGAAATTATTGTTAACCTCGGGGACTTCCTACGGAATCTAGACTCTCTTTATGGACGATGCCTCGAGCGCTAAGGGGTCCAAACTCGGTATCGTGTTGAAGCCGCCTACGGGCAGCGTAGTTAGGCAGTCTATTAGAAATGTGAAACTGACTAACATTGAGGCCGAGTATGAGGCCATGATTGTAGGTCTCGAATTGGCAAAAAGCCTTGGGACGAGATGGTCGAAGCTAAGTATGATTCCCTCATTGTAGTTAATCAAGTCAACGGGACGTCCGAGGTAAATGAGGAACGAATGCGAATGTATTTAGACAAATTGTAGGTTACACTGCATCAATTCAAGGAATGGACCCTACAACACGTGCCCGGAGATCAAAATAGCGAGAACGATGCTCTGGATAACATGGGGTCACTAGTTGATGACTATGAATTTAGCTCAGGAATTGTCGTAGAACTCATAAAATCGATGGTGGAAGAAGACCTTGCCGAAGTAAACTCAAAAAGTTTAACTTGGGATTGGAGAAACAAATACATAGACTATTTGAAGACTGGGAAGTTGCCCTCGGCTAAAGAGTCTAGAGCTCTATGCATGAAGGCGGCCATGTTCAGCTTGTCTGAAGGGACGCTGAAGGGACTCTGTTCAGAAGAATATTCGATAGCCCGCTTGCCATATGCTTGGGATTGGGAGATACCGAATATGTCCCTAGAGAAGTTCACGAAGGCACCTACGAAAACCATTCGGGGGCAAAATCTTTGGTTCGAAACATAATAAGAGTCGGCTATTACTGGATCAGAATGGAGAAAGATGCAGATGAATTTGTACGAAGATGCAATGATTGTCAAAGAAATGGGGAATGGAGAGCTACTCCATTCGGTCTTGTCCCCATGAATGAAATGGGGAATGGACATCGTCGATCCCCTACCATGGGCACCTAGTAATGCTAAATTCATACTGTTTATGACCGGATATTTTTCTAAATAGGTCGAAACTCAACCGTTCGAGAAAGTCCGGGAAAAAGAAGTAATTGACTTCATTTAGGACCCTATAATATGCGGGTTAGGGATACTGGCCGAGATCGTGTGTGATAATGGGAAGAAATTCATCGACAATAAGGTAAACAAGTTTTTCGAGGACCACAAAATTAAAAAGCTACTATCCACACCCTATTACCCTAGTGGGAATGGACAAGCAAAATCTACAAACAAGACCATACTCCAAAACTTGAAAAAGAGGTTGACCGATCCCAAAGGGAAGTGGACGGAAATTCTACCCAAAGTGTTGTGTACGTACCGTATAACTTCGAAATCTAGTACCGGGCCACTCCATTTTCATTAGTCTATGGTGTTGAAGCACTAATACCAGTCGAAGTGGGAGAACGAAGCCTTATGTTTCGGTATGTGACCGAAGAATCGGACAGTGAGGCCTTGTATAGGAGCCTGGAACTGTTGGATGAAAGATGAGAGGCTGCCCTAATCTTATTGGCTGCCCATAAACACTGGATAGAAAGATATTACAACCAAAGAGACAACCTCCGACACTTCAAGATCGGGGACTTGGTATTAAAAAAAGTAACACTGCATACCCGAAAATCAAGTGAGGGAAAGATGGGACCGAATTGTGAACGACTGTATCGAGTCATCAGAATTACCCGCAAGGGATCGTACAAACTCAAAGCAAGAAATAGAGCACCGCTATCAAACAACTAGAACGTGACGCACTTAAAGGGGTATTATTTCTAAGGTACGATCTCATTTAATTTTTTATAATACTATGAATCGGGTTAACAGTTGCAGGTAACAACCAAAGGAGAATGTGACTATTTGGTCTGAAAGTATGCATTGCACTCTTTTTTCCTTGAATCGGTTTTGTCCCAAACGGGGTTTTCAATAAGGTTTTTAATGAGGAAACAATAAATTGTGCTAATTTAGATTTGAAAACAAGTTTTAAATCGGAGTCAATGGGTGCATCAACGGTATCCGAGTCCGCTCAAGATCAACCTCGAATACTAGGGGGCATCATCCTCGGGTTAAGGTTCTTAGCATATAAAGAAGGAAACTTTGTACTTGAACATCTTTGGCTCGGTAGTTAGGATTTATTATAAGGGCTAAGAGATTAAATGAACTGTGCCTGCGTAGGCCACCTTAGCCATATTACAAGCTTTTACACGCTTTCGATCATGTACTTTACACATAGAAATGAAATAAAGTTTCCACCTTACTATTACATATTTTTGCCTTTTCAAACATAGAGCCTAAGGGCTATCCCTATTCAAGGATTATCGCGCCTAAGTGCTACCACTATTTTGAGACTATCGAGCTTAAGGTCTACCCCTATTCAGGGATTATCGATCCTAAGGGCTACCTCTAATCTGGGACCATCGAACCCAAGGGCTATCCCTACTCAGGGACTGCCGTCCAAAATAAGTTCGGGCAACTCGGGCTACCAAACCCGGAGGAGCAAAATCTATTAGGTAGTGCCTAAACACGAAAGGTTATGGCCACCCCAAAAAAATTACTCGGAGACATCCGAAGCTCGTAATCAGAATATAAAGCCTTTATAATAATTCAAAACCCGCTCAAAGGTTACCCTTGGAAAAAGCATCATCTAAAATTACTTAAGCATCTTGGGAAAACTACTGGTCACACCGAGTTTTCAAGGCCTCGAGCAAATAAAGTTGCATCGAAGTCGGGCTCTATTCGAACATATGAAAACGAACGACTTATTACTATATTTGATTCTATGCTAAAGCATTAGAAATATTTGCAAGAATAAACATTATGAAAAGATACTAAAAAAGTAGAGACATAAAATTTCCAGAAAGGGATTTACAAAGGCCCAACAAAAACAGCCTCAAAATAAACCAAAAAAATACAACAACAACAACAACAACAACAACAACAACAACAACCACCCAGTATGATCCCACAAGTGGGGTCTGGGGAGGGTAATATGTACGCAGACCTTACCCCTACCCCGAGGGGCAGAACGGCTGTTTCCAGGAGACCCTCGGCTCAAGACAGCAACAAAAGACAATACATTAGTACTATCCATAAACTCATACTAAAATAACATAAAAATACATAACATAACAATGCAATAACGAAATAACAGTAATATAGGAAATAAAGGAAATACGAAAAGGATGGAAAGTATACTAATATCCAATAGATACATCCATGTATCAGTAGCTGATCAGTAGCATCCTAAGATTAACTCCTAACTGGCTAGTCTCACTCTTGTGCACTATAGAAATATCCCCAACTTCCCCCTAACCTATAACTTTAATGCTCGACCTCCACAAATCTCTGTCAAGGGCCATATCCTCAATAATCCTAAGATGCGCCATGTCCTGCCTGATCACCTCTCCCCAATACTTCTTAGGTCTTCCTCTACCTCTCCCTATGCCCACCATGGCCAATCGCTCACACCTTCTCACCGGTGCATCAGTGCTCCTCCTCTGAATGTGCCCGAACCATCTGAGACTTGCTTCCTGCATCTTGTCCTCCATGGGGGCCACACCCACTTTCTCTTGAATATATCCATTTCTAATCTTATCCATCCTTGTATGCCCGCACATCCACCTCAAAAAAAGTTCTAAGGCATTCATGCCTGATCTTCACCGGGGCCCGGCTCGTCGCCAAAATCATCAGAGCCTTCGACACCTTCAGGCTCGGAAACTTTCTTTGCCTCAGCCTCAAGCTTTATTGCTTTATCAATCTCGGAAGATAGGTCGAAGCCTCGAGCGTGGATTTTTTCAAGGGTCTCTCTTCAAGGCAGTCGCCTCATATATTCAGCATTGGTCTTCGGGCGAGCCTCGACTGCTTCGACATTGTCCTTGTATTGGGCCACCGTCTCCTCAGCATCGACAAAGGTTGTCTCCAACTTGGACTTCATTGCCTCTTACTCTCTATTGAGGGTTTCCCGTCCTGCGATAGCCGAGCTCAGCTGTGCTCGAAGATCTTCATTCACCTGAGCCAGCTTTGTCAGCTTTATCCTTCGCCACTCAAAGTTGAACCTCTACCGATGTCAGCTTTGCCCGGGCTATTTTTGTTTTTCAAGGCCAGCAGATCCATTTTGCTCCTCCACCCATCGACCATGGCTTAGATCCCGTTCATCACCTTTAGGAGTTGGTCAACCTGGTCGATCTTCTGTTGGACCTGCGAGGTTCTATTATTAGCCACTATGACTAGTTCCTCATTTCTAAATTCAAAGACCTTTACCTTCTCGACCAAGTTAGCGTGTTCCCGCCTTAGGGCCGATTCTTTCTTCTGAACCCTATCTAGCTCGGCCTGAAGGTCCTTGATGACCCTGTCTTGTTGCTCGTTGAGGAGCTTGTACATATCCCTTTTTTGAGCCTGCTCCTTGAGCTCAAGCTCGAGCTGATTGACCTCGACAAGGTACTAGAGGAAGCTTTCATGATGAAGTACCGAGGCCTGCAAAATAATTAAAGTCATGAGAGATATCCAAACCTAAGTATACTTCAAAAATAAGTTATGATGCCTTACCCTGTTCAGCGCCTGTTGTGCCTAATTGAAAAGATACATGAGCAAATAGATCCCGAGCATCCTCCCAGACAGTAAGGATAACCGATCTCTTGCGACCGGGGTCCTCACTTATAAAGGAAAACTGATTAATCAGTTTTGGGCTCGAACTCAGCCCACCATCTTCCGTAGATGTATCCTTCTTCGAGATTTCCAGGTCGCCCAACCCAAAAATATCTTCCAAAGTAGACGAGTCCACACCATCAAAGAAAGAATGAAGAGGATTGTACGTGCCATGAACCCCTTCATTGGGCTTCTCTTTTCCTATTTGGGCCTCCTCAAGAATGGACTTGAGGTAGGAGGGTATCCCCATAATTTCTATTACAACGGGCGCTTCCTTCGGAGCAGAGCCGGCGTCCCGGAGGGTCCCACCCCCATCTTCATATTGACCTCTAGAGTCTGAAGGAGGTCGGTCTCACGAGTTTCCCCCTTAGCCGTCACCTTCTCCCCGGGAGGGGTTGATCCAAGGGCGATAAAAATGTCGTCTTCTTCTGACTCATCCCTGAGCAGGATAAGCGAATCGGAGTCTGGCACCAAGGAGTGGGTGCTCTTATGGGGCTTGCGAGACAACCTCTTCTTTGGCTTCACCTTGGGATCCAGGGAGCCCGAAGGTTTTCTTTACTCCTTTTTTTCCTTACGGCAGCCCCAGGCTATCCCGTAAAAGGATACGTCCTCATACCCTTCCAAAGGCCTAAGCTTGGTGGTCTTAGGCAAACCTGTAAAAGAAAGAAGAAAGGTTAGTATGATGTGGGTTAAGGACACGATAACAGCTATTCAAAGGAGAACCTTACCATGAGTACGGGCCTCCCATTAGCCCTTCGAAAGCTTGCGCCATGAGCGCTCAAAGTATGATATCTGTTTGCAGATGCTTTCGATCTACTCCTTAAGCTGGGGGACCGCATCTGGAACCCAGGAAATAGCTGCACGACCACAAATATGAATGATGAGAAAGAAAATGAAGAAAAAATGACACTTAAGAAAGGGCTGCACTTATAATATGCATTGCACTTCTCGGGGAATGGCATAAACTTGGGGGGGGG
>MU730353.1:100025-114691 GCA_026770625.1 Nicotiana glauca
GAAGGCGAGGGGCAAGGGGGTAAGGGGGCCTATAAGTTGAGAATTGGGTTGTGGAACATAGGGATGTTAACAGGTAAGTCTAACGAGCCGGGAAGATTCTCCAGAAGAGAAAGGTCAATATAGCATGTGTTCAGGAGACTAGGTGGTAGGATCGAACGCGAGAAATGCGGATGGGTTTAAATTGTGGTATTCTAGAGGCTCGAAGGGTAAGAACTAAATGGGTATTTAGTGGACAGGGAACTTAGAGAGACGATGGTAGAGGTTAGGCGGGTGAGTAAAAGTTTAGTGGCTATTAAGTTAGTGGTTGGAGGGCTCGCTTTGAATGTTATTAGCGCTTACGCTCCCAAAACCAACTTGGATGAGGATGTTAAGAGACGTTTTTGGGAGAGTTTGGATAAGGTGATGCATAGTATTCCGCCCACGGAGAGTTATTTATAGGAGGAAATTTCAACGGGCATATCGGGACGTCTGCTAGTGGCTAAGACTCATATTGATTATCTCCTCCTAAGGAGGTGGGATAGATGGTTGTGCAATGATTTCAAGGTTATCCCGATGAGACACAACATAGGCTCTTGGTGATAGATGTCGACATCATGATAAAGAGGAAGAAGAACGTGGTTCGGGGTCGTCCAAGGATTAGGTGGGGTGCCTTGATGAAGGATAAAGCTCAGGAGTTGGAGGGGAGGTTGTTAGCTATAGGGTCTAGGATAATGACAACGAACTATATTAGGGAGGCTGCGAGAGAGGATTTCGAAGGATTACTCGGGCAGTCATAGGGACGACTGGTGGTGGAATGCCTAGGTCCAGAGAAAGGTGGAAGAAAAAAAAGCAGCGTACCGAAGTTAGTGGAGAGTACAGACGAGGAGGATGAATAGAGAAAGATATAAGAAAGCTCAGAAGGTGGCAAAGCTAGCAGTCAAGGAGGCTAAGGCTGCAACATTTGGTCGCTATATGAAGAACCAGGGGGCAAAGGCGAGGACAAGAAGTTATTCTGGCTGGCCAAGGTGAGAGAGATGCCGACTCGTGATCTAGACCTAGTGAGGTGCATTAAGGACGAGGAAGGTAAAGTGTTGATAGAAGACGCTTAGATTAAGCGAAGATGGCAGACCCACTTTCATAAACTACTGAATGACGAAGGGGACAAAGACATTGTGCTAGCTGAATTTGGAGCACTCTAAGAGTCACCGACATTTTAGCTACTGTAGGAGAATTTAGGTCGAGGAGGCCGTAGGGTCTATGCGTAAGATAATCAGGGGTAGAGAGAACGGGCCAGACAAAATTCCGATAGAACCAGTAAAATTTTTGAGGTATGTGGGTAGAGCAGGATTGGAGTGGCTAACTGGGCTGTTTAATGTTATTGTCATAACGAAGAAGATGCCAGAAGAATGGAAGTGGAGTATGATGATATCATTATACAAGTACAAAGGTGATATCCATAATTGTAACAACTATAGGGTATCAAGTTAGTAAGTCATACCATGAAAGTTTGGGAGAGGGTAGCGGAAGTGAAGGTGAGGAGGTTAGTGTATATCCGATAACTAATTTGGGTTCATGCTGGTCGTTCTACTATGGAAGCAATCCATCTTATTAGGAGGTTAGTTGAACTGTATAGGGATTGGAAGAAGAATTTTCACATAGTGCTTATTGACATAGAAAAAGCATATGACAAGGTTCCTAGGGAAGTTCTTTAGAGATTTCTAGAGGTCAGAGGTATTCTGGTAGCTTATATTATGGTAATTAAGGACACGTATGACGGAGATAAGACTCGGGGTTAGGACAATGTGGGGTAACTCAGAGTATTTCCTGGTTGTTATCGGATTACACCAAGGATGTGCGCTTAGCCCATTTTTATTTGCTCCGGAGATGGACATACTGGCTCACCATATTCAAGGGAAGGTGCCATGGTGTATGTTATTCGCTAATGATATAGTTCAGATAGATGAGACACGAGGCGGTGTTAATGAGAGGTTGGAGGTTTGGAGATAGACCCATGAGTCTAAAGGATTCAAGTTGAGCATGGCAGAGGTAGAATACATGGAATTCAAGTTCAACGGCGTGTCGGGAGAAGCAGACATGGACATGAGGCTCGCCTCTCAAGTTATCCCTAAGAAAGGGAGCTTGAAGTACCCGTGGTCGGTTACCTAGGGGGATTGGGAAATTGACGAGGATATCACGCATAGGGGTGGGGTAGATGAAATAGAGGCTAGCGTCTGGTATCTTGTGTGACTGGAAGGTGCCTCCGAAACTTAAAGGTATGTTCTATAGAGCGGTGGTTAGACCGGCCATGTTGTATGGTGCAGAATGTTGGCCCGCCAAGAATTCTCATATCTAGAAGATGAAGGTTACATAAATGAGGATGTTGAGATGGATATGTAGGCACACTAGGTAGATAAGATTAGGAATGAAGACATCCGGGTAAAGGTGGGTATGGCTCCCTTGGAAGACAAGATAGGGGAAGCTAGCTTTCGGGCATGTGCGGAGGAGAAGTCTAGGTGCCCCGGTTAGGAGGTATGAATGGCTGGCCTTGACATGTATGAGAAAAGGTAGAGGGTTACCTAAGAAATATTTGGGAGAGATGATCAGGCAAGGCATGATGCAACTTCAGATTTTTGAGGACATGACCTTGATAGGAAGTTGTGGATGTCGAGCATTAGGATTGTGGGTTAGGAGGTAGGAGGCTAGTCTAATAGTATTTTGTCTTAGGCTTCTAGTGGATCCAATTTTGTCCATATTACTTCATTAGAGTTGCAGATTAGGTTGTAGGAGGCTAGTCTCATAGTATTTTATTTTAGGATGCTAGTGGTTCTTGTTGTGTCCATATTACTCCATTGTGTCTGTAGTATTGTGTCATTGTTACTGATTATTGTTATTGCTTTTCATTCTATTTTCTAGTTGTTACGTTGCTGGTTTTATCTTTTTGGCTTTCTTTGTTGTTACTGCTCCGATCCACTATTTCTTTCCATCTTCTTGTGCCGAGAGTCTATCATAAACAGTCTCCCTACTCCTCAAGAGTAGGGGTAAGATCTGCATACACACTACCTTCTTCAGATCCCACTTATGGAATTTCACTAAGCTGTTATTGTTATTGATTATTGACTTTTTCATGTTGTTCTGGTCGTTGGTTAAATACCAGAACACATATAAAAGAAATTTAAAGAAAAAAGAAAATTATAATTGCCGCCATGTATACGGCAACGTACTATGAAACGATTAGCATATTATAAATACCAAATCTTTATACACATACTTTAAAATGAAAAAGTCAAACCACATATCAAGTCGACAAATAAACAAACTCCGGATCTTATGTAATGATGGTATTTTTGTGCCTCTGTAATATTTCCATGGACTCAATGGGAACCATTGTTTGACGTACTGAAATTATTCTTCTGTCGTTAACTAATGGAAGAAAGTGGGTTTACGTAGTAGTGTTTGAACGTAAATGCTTACCCCTAAAGTGTTTGCAACAAGCTCAACTTACCATGGTTGAGTAATTTTATAGAGCGAAAATATCCATTCACTAATTATGGTTAAGTAATAAAAGTATATGTGCAAACACATATCATACCTCTATTAGTTTAATGTATATACTTGATGCAGGTAAGTTTTTATCGTAGTCGATAAAACTTATCTACACATGATGTTTACACCAAACCATAATAACTTATTATGATTAAGTCATAAATTAAGATTGTTTACCATTAAAAATGGATAACAATTGAATTTATATACGATTTTAAGGATATATGAATTAATCCAATACAAGTGATCAATAACGTTATATAAGCAAATTAAAGACAGTATAAACGGCCAAACCAGTAATAGTATTGAGTCCGGGTTTGATTGTGATCTTAACAATTAGCCTGCCTTCGATTCAGAGCCAAAATATATATGAAAAGCTATGAACAAAAATAAGAACCATTGAATAGTTCAAAAACAGAGAAAACAAGAGTTTGTATTGCCTTGATATGCATATTATAGTGTGTTTATTGACTCCCCTTTATATAGTAGGAGAGCTTTACCCTAAGTACAATTCTAAGAAAGGTAAAAATGTTCCTTTTCGCTAATCACTGATCTACTGCCGATATGGGCCGAGATCCGCGTCACGATATCCGCTTGAGCGCGAATATCACAACACTTCGTTAGTCGTGTGCAACAATTGGTTAATGCTTTCCGAGGTCTGGGAGCTCGAACTAGATTCTGTGGGCTTCATCTCAATGTCTCCGATAGGAAGCGCTTCCCTCGGGCCCCGTATACAGATGGTCTACTCGGGGATCCTAGCTCCGATTCCATGTAGTTAAGTCCTTGCTAAGTTTGCCCATCCGAAAAATTGGGGTGCTTATTAGATCCGATTTTACCCGTATACAGATAATCTCCTCATTTCTCAGAGAGTAGATTTTTCAAAACGACGAGAAAAAATAGGTCTTCCCTAGTTCCTTCCTTCGTACGTTACGACCATACTGATGAAGAAGTTGAAACGTCCTATTAGTCGTGTCGTTCTGACTTCGAACACGTGTCAACCATTGGTTGTTTCCTCCAAATGCGAAGTGTCACGTTCTTCCCCTATAAAATCTTCTACACTTTGCTCTTTCTCTACTTTCCGGTCAAGCTTCCATCTTCGAGCTATTAGCCATTACCAACTCTTTCAAACCTTTATCTCTTCTTCTTTGATCTTCAAATATTCATAATTGTTCTTGAGTTCTTACCCAGATTTTCATCCCACCTTGAAATCTTCATACTCTTCTCTTCATCCTTCACACTTATTTCTTTAAATCCTCATACTTCTTCTTCAAATTTTTTGATTTTCTTATATAGCAATGGCTAAAACTTCACAGTCAGTCCCTCAACAAGTTACCTCTTTATCTTTCCACCCGGCCACAAACGTTGAGGTGGCTGTTACTGAGGCGGCTGTTTTTGAAGTGGACGCTGCCGAAGTAGCCACTTCCGAGGTGGTTTTCCCTGAGCCTCCCTTGAGAATCCGTATACTTGGAGGTTTCTCAATAGTAGATTACTTCAAAATCGAGAAGCCCTCGTCCAAACAGGACGGGAGTGAAGGAGCATGCCGATATATATGCTCAATTACTGAAGAGGTCCTTTCTGTGGTCTAAGAGGACTGTTAATGGGAAGGCAAGGACATAGTAGTCCCCTGTCCCGAGGATGATATTACTACCTACGTGGAGGGGTATTTAAATATGTATACTTACCCTTTCATGCTGGACCAGTAGAACCGGCGATATTGGTCTTTTGTAAGAGGTACGAAGTGTGCCTCGGGCAAATCCACCCGTCTCTTTGAGAATCGTAATCCTCCTTCGATATTTTGCAAACTACACTGAATGTTATAGGTTCACCCTTGGCCATATGATCCTTTTATATAGTCCTCGAATTTTTCGAGTGGGACTAATCAAGCTTACTTGTCGCGCCAGCAAGGCCCATTTTCGAGCATTGACGAGGATATAGATCGAGGCTAGAATGGGAGTTTCATTTGGGTGAAGACTGAAGACCTGATCCCTCCTGAGTTTGTTCCATTCCCCAAGAATTGGAACACGTCTCGTAAGTGTATATTTTCCCAAGGGTCAATTTTTCTTCATTCCCTTTCTCCTCATTCGTACTTGTGGTTGTGTAGATTTTGCCCGAGTTCCAAATGCGGTCCCCTGGCTCAAGGAGTGAATCGAAGGCATCTGCAAGTAGGTGTCATACTTCAAGCGCTCATTGCATAAACTTTTGAAGGGCCGATAGGATGCCCATTCTCATGGTAAGGTTCTCCTTTGAATATCCATTGCTGTGCTTTTAACTCACATAATAATAACCTTTTTTCTTCCTTTCATAGGTTTGCCTAAGACCACCAAACTTAGGCCTTTGGAAGGGGATAGGGATGTGTTCCTATCCGTTGATCCCTCCATTACGTGATAGCTTGGGGCTACCGCGGGGGAAAAGAAGAAGAGAATAAGAAAGCCTTTTAGCTCCCCGGATTCTAAGGTGAAGCCGAAGATGAGGTTGGCTCTCAAGACCAAGAAGATCACCAGCTACTGGGTGTCACATTCTGATTCGCTTTTCCAGCTCAAGGATGAGTCCGAAGAAGATAATATTTTTGTGACCCACGGATCGACCCTTGTGGGGAAGCAATCCGCAACTGAGGGGGCGGGTCGTGAGACCAACCTCCCTCCAACTCAAGAGGTCTAGATGGAGGCTGAGGCTGAAACTACTTGAGAAACCAGTTTTGCACCGAAGGAAGTGACATGTGTGATAAAAATCATGGGGACGTCTCCTTTATTGTTTCTTTGATGGTGTGGACTTGTCCACTTTCGAAGATTTTTCCAAGCTGGGTGACATGGAATTTCCAAAAAAGGACATATCTTCGGAAGCTGGTGGGTCGAGTTTGAGACCAAAATTGATCAATCAGTTTCCCGCTCCGAGTTTGGACCTTGGTCGCAAGAGAGAGGCTAACTTTACTATCCCAGAGGATGCCCGGGTTCTATCTGCTTCGTGGGCGTAACCAGCTACCTTTGATGTCTGGTGACCGAGGAGGACCAGGCAAAAATGAATGAAGTGGAAGTACTATGTGTTTTCAATGTGGCGCAGCAGGAGCTGAACTAGTTAAGGCATCATTACGTCCTCTTAAATTTTTCTTAGATTTTAATATCTCTCACGACTTTTGTTATTTTGCAGGCCTCGGTACTTCACCATGAGATCTTTCTCCGATACCGTACCAAGGTCAACCAGCTCGAGATCGATCTCAAAGAGCATGCTAAAAAAAAGGATATGTACAAACGCCTCAGCGAGCAACCAGACGGGGTCTTCAAGGACCTTCAGGCCGAGCTGGATAGGGCTCTGCGTAGACATGTAATTTTTGACCCACCCTGAGGTTTTACATATTACCTTTTATAAAATTAAAAAATAAACAAAAATAGTTTCACATTTAGTATTTAGTTTAGTATTTAGTTTATTTTAGTAGTTTATTTTAATTAAAAGTGATTTTTGCACTTTATAGATATATTGTATTATTTGGTTTTCTTAGCCTAAATTTAAATCGAAAAAGACATGGTCCAACCCAACTTCATAAAAAGTTTTTACACTTTATAGAAACTTTTTTGATGCTTTTTTGTACAAAAAGCACATTTTTAGTGTTAAAAAAAAAGTTACATTAATAAGCATTTCGCAGTATAATACTGCGAATTATTAAAAAAATATTTGTTTTAGTAATTCGCAGTATAATACTGCGAACTGCTTCAAAATGGGCCCAACTTTTTCTCAAATAGCATTTCGCATTATTATACTGCGAATTAGGGTAATTCGCAGCATAATACTGTGAAATGCCCTTTGATTTATACGTCTTCTTCTTCCTTTGGACCGACACAGCTTCCCCACCCACCATTAAAAAACTCAAGCGATTCTGGTCCCCCCACCCCCCGTAATTTTTTTTTTAAAAAAAAATTTCGACCCCACCCGTCACCTTAGGAGCAAGGAGTGTAGGTCCCAGGCACAAGACAAACTTTGGATTCCTTCTCTCGATCGTAGTATTCCATTTCAATCAAATTACAAAAAACTTCAATAGAGGTATTTCGATTTTATTTATGTAGAAACTAATATAATACATGCATATTTGTATTGTTTAATGTGTTTCCATGTAAATGTGTGATTGTTTAAATTTGTATGTTATTTATACTCGACTTGATTTATTAGTTTTGGTAAAAAAAAATATTAAAAGTTGATAAATTATTTGTATTTTAAATGTTATATTTTTATTTGGTTAAATAAAAAATTAATATTATTTTGTTTGTTTGTTGTTCATATTTGTATTTTATGTTAGTTGTTTTTATATGTAATAGTGACCTTTTAGCGTAGTAAACTAAATAGCGTTTTGGCGTAGTAAAATATAGATCCTTTTAGCATAGTAGAGCCTTTTAGATTACACTTTACAAAAATTAATTATTTAATTTATTAATCTAATAAAATTGACACACATAATAATTAAGGATAACTCGGTGCTATCGGGCCTCAAAAATCAAGCATGCAACCCATACTTAATTATTCAGTCCAATATTAAACATAGTTAATTATTTAATTAATTAAGGTAATAATATTTTAAAAATATTAAAATTGACACGCATAATAATTAAGGATAACTCGGTGCTACCAGGCCTAAAAAATCAAGCCTGGAACCTATACTTCATTATTCAGTCCAATATTAAACATAGTTAATTATTTAATTCATTAAATCTAATAAAATTGACACGCATAATAATTAAGGATAACTCGGTGCTACTGGGACTCAAAAATCGAGCCTGGAACCCATACTTAATTATTTAGTCCAATATTAAACATAGTTAATTATTTAATTCATTAAGGTAATAATATTCTAAAAATATTGGAATTGCAACACATAATAATTAAGATAAATCAGTGCTACCGGGCCTAAAAATAAGCCTCGAACCCATACTTCATTATTCAGTCCAATATTAAACATAGTTAATTATTTAATTCATTAAATCTAATAAAATTGACACGCATAATAATTAAGGATAACTCGGTGCTATCGGGCCTCAAAAATCAAGCCTGGAACCAATACTTCATTATTCAGTCCAATATTAAACATAGTTAATTATTTAATTCATTAAGGTAATAATATTCTAAAAATATTGGATTTGTAACCCACAATAATTAAGGATAATTCGATGCTATCGGGCCTCAAAAATCAAGCCTGGAGCCCATACTTCATTATTCAGTCCAATATTAAACATAGTTAATTATTTAATTCATTAAATCTAATAAAACTGACAAGCATAATAATTAAGGATAACTCGGTGCTACCGGGCCTCAAAAATCAAGCCTGGAACCCATACTTCATTATTCAGTCCAATATTAAACATAGTTAATTATTTAATTCATTAAATCTAATAAAATTGACACGCATAATAATTAAGGATAACTCGATGCTACCGGGCCTCAAAAATCAAGTCCGGAACCCATACTTCGTTATTCAGTCCAATATTAAACATATTTAATTATTTAATTCTTTAATATATTGAAATTGACACGCATAATAATTAAGGATAAGTCGGTGCTACTGGCCCTCAAAAATCAAGTCTGGAACCCATATTTAATTATTCAGTCCAGTAGTAAATATAATTAATTATTTAATTTATTAAACTAACACGCACAATAAATTTTTTATAAATTATAGTAGACGACATGGTCTTTCCTCCCCCTGCGCATCCTGGACCTGCCGAGGATCAGTTATTAGTGCTGCAGGGCGACCATAGGTCCTTCTTTGTATGGGAGGGACAGCTATCGGAGCAGCCTCTTCGCCCCAGAAGGCCCGATGATTTGTGGGAGTTCATGGCGGAGCATCCTTTCCATGGCCGCATAGTCGAGCGCCTACAGGCTATGGGCTTCTATACGATTGTTCAGCTTAGACGGATGCAGCTCAATTGGTCTCTCATCATGGCGTTGGTAGAGCGGTGGCGACCGAGGATGCATACTTTTCTCTTGCCCACCGGAGAGGCCACCATCACTTTTAAAGATTTGCAGGTTTTATACGGGCTTCGTGTAGATAGATGGGCCGTCGCACTGCCCCAGTATATTAGAGGGATGATGCGTGGCCAGTTGTTGGATTTGATGGGGGAGTTTACTGGTTTTAGACCAAAGGGTGGCGCTGGGGGCAGTCGCGTTCTTTTGTCAGCCATTAGAGATCAGATGCTGATTTTGCACCCAGACATTCATGGCAAGACGAAGGATATTTGGATTGAGAGGTACACACGGATGGCATTGCTCCTACTCTTCGGGTGTGTCTTCTTCCCTAACACTTCGGGGAGTAGAGTGACTATGCGCTATCTCCATTTTCTCCAGTAGTTGGATGAGTTACCGCAGTACAGCTGGGGTTCTGCTATTCTGGCATACCTGTACAGGAGCATGTGCCGGGCGAGTATGGGCCCAGCGGTGGATATATGTAGTTTTCTGCCCCTCCTACAGGTGATAAAATTTTAAAATCCCTTGTTTATTACTCCGAATTGTATATCGTGAAATGACTAATAAATTTTACATGAACCTTTTCTCTTAGGTGTGGGACTGGCAACGGATCATGCCGTTGCAGCCACCTCTACCACCACTTCCGCCTGATAAGGCTTATCCGTTTCTCCCACTAGCTGTCAGGTGGATTCTCCGGCTTATCCGTTTTTCGACATAACATTTTAAATTTCTTTGACACGAAATAGGGTTTTTACATTATGTATTTAATGACAACAACTCAACTATAACAACATTTTTATTTAAACAGAATTTGAACATGGATTTTATTTGAACATGAAACACAAACACAAAAGCGGCAAATCTAAAGATACAAACAGTACAACTACTGCAAACACATGACAAGGGAAACATGAAAATACACTACTACGCTTATCACGTACAAGCCACTATTTAATCACGATCGCGTAAACTTGAGTTGCTCTTCCAACTTTTTTTTCTCTTCTTCTGCCTCGTTGAGTTTGGCCTTCAACGCCTCAATTTCATCATTGGTTCGGCGCTCGCTTACCGCTTGGCTATTACATAAATAATGAAGCTCATAAATTCTTTCTTTGTAGTACTTCTGGTTACATGGTTCATTCATCCAAACCTCAAATTCACATGTAGGCTTGCCGGGTAACTCCTCAAGCTTGTTCTTACATGCCCAGTAGCGGCGTGCACCATCTGGACACCATTTGAACAAACTGCATTTTTCTCCGCAGTAGCTCCTTGGGACATAAATGTTTTGTTCAGACATTTCTTATAGAGAAACTTTGGTTATTGTTAAGCGAAGAATATAAGTAGCATGCAACCGTTATTTATAGTCAAGATTTCACACAAAAATAAAGTATAACACTACGAATTATATTTTAAATTTCTCTTACACAAAATATGGTTTTCACATGCTTTTCAGCTTTTTCAGAACGAAATGACAACTCAACAAAATGCAGTATAATACTGTGAATTACATATTGAATTTATCTAAAACAAAACGGTGTTTTCACATGCTTTTCAGCATTTTCAGAACGAAGTGATAACTCAACAAAACGTAGTATTATACTGAGATTTACATATTTAATTTTTCTGCAAAAAAAAAAATAAAATTTTTCATTCATTCAAGCTTTTGAACAACGCTTTACAGCTTTTTAATAACAACAAGAAAATTGATAAAACACATTATTGTACCATGCTTTACATATTTAATTTATTTCATAACGAATTTTTTTATACCACATTCTTGCTCATATTTACTAATACTCATACCTCAATATTTCTCCAACCATATCAAAATATAACGTTAAAAAATAAGATGTAACGGGATTGTGAAAATTTATTTTATTTCATATATATTGAAACAAACAAAAATACATACATGTATTACAAAAAATAATACCAAAATAAAGGACTAGGGGTATCCTTGATAGTTGGGTACATTGGACGAACTTGCACCAAGATTACCACCGGCACGCACACCACCCGAAGGACATTTACGATAGTCATGTCCTGTTTGAGAGCATATGCCACATTTACGCGTGTAAACGGACTCACCAACATCCATTTGGTTCCGTATACGCGTTCTCTTTTGCACTTTCAGCTTGCGCAAATAGTCCTTGTTATATACCAACTTAAAAGGTTCCGGCAGCCAATAATGCTCAGCACCTAATGGATGCAACTTCCCACTATACGTGTCTACGTATGCAGCAACACTGTATTGCCTATCAATATAGTTTGTTGCCCTATATCCACCTTGTTGAAAGCACTTCAACTCATGTACGCACGGCATGTGGTAGATGGTCCATTTCCCACATGAACATAACCTTTTATTTTCATTCACCATCCGTAGAATATTCCCACTGTGTCCGTTGATAGCGGTCTTAACTTTAAAAACACCCCGTTCATGATCATACTAAAGAAATGAATGCCACTGTGCTCGCCTCCTGGACCTTTCAAATCTTCTCCTGGGTATTGGCATAAATTTAACACCCCTGTTTATCAATGCCGATGCAGCTGCACGCCTTTCAACAAACCTCTTTGCACTCTATTTGAATGTCAGGCGGACCATGGCAGTGACAGGAAGTCCACGGGCAGACTTCAACAAGCCGTTGAATGGCTCCGACACGTTTGTAGTGAGGGCTCCCCATCGTCTGCCACCATCAGCATGCAATGCCCACATGTAAAGCTCATGTTGCATCAACCAAGTATAGTCCCGTGGTTCTATCTGCCGGATTGCTTCCATGCGCTTCGTGAATTTGCATTGCTGGTGCTCAGTTGCAGCTATCCACATTAAGTCATGCAAGGCCTTGTCAGGAAATTTCTTCTGGAAATTGGCCTTCAGGTGCCTCACACAGTAACGGTGGTATGCATATGGTTCATTCTATTCAGGCAAGTGACGTAAAGAATTTAAAATACCATCATGTCGATCAGATATTAGACAAATACCTGAATGCTGTTTGACAATGTGCTGCTTCAAGTAGTTCAAAAACTGCGTCCACGTCTCATCACTTTCGTTGGCACAAATGGCAAAAGCTAATGGAAATATTTGTCCGTTGGCATCTTCTGCAACTGCAATCAAAAGCTTAATATCATACTTTCCATAGACATGAGTACCGTCTATGGAAATTACAGGATGACAATGCACAAAACCATCAATTGCCGGTTTAAATGACCAAAACACATAGTTGAAAATATATTCTGGTCTGTCCGGACTCCGCTCACGCCTCCATTCAACAACAGTCCCGGGGTTAAAGTTTTGTAGTGCGGCCATGTACCTGGGCAGATTTGAAAAAAACTTATTCCAGTCGCCATAAATAAATTCAAAGGCACGTTTGCGACTGAGATATGCCTTTATTTTGGTTATAGTACAACCATACTCCTGGTGGACGGCTGTAATACACTCTTTAATCTTGAACCTAATGGATACTTCCAAAAATGGAATCAAGACAATGGAAATCAAGTCCACATCCAAGTTGAAGTGATTCTCATTGAATGTGTCCATTTCACATCCGTGCTCACCAATAAATTTACCCACTTTTCACAAACCCAATTTCTTCTTTGTGGCACGCAACATCCAGTGACAACTCATAAACCACCTACGAAATACAGCCTTGTATTTCTCCGTAGTTGACTCACTTACCGTCATCTCACGACACTCTCTTATACTGTAGATTTTTACAGCCCTAATTAGGCGAGCTTTATCGGGGAAATACATGCCCTTTGTAAGAACAGTTGGTCTAGACTCATCCCACAATGATGACCGTAATTCATCATCATCCCTTGTGAGGGCATCGACGTTAGGCATGCTTGGCAAATTATCAAGGTAGAGAATATTTCGCTCATGAAATGGCACGTGTGCCTCGTACACTCTTGGTCTAGCGGGAGGTGGAGGGAACATGCTCCCTGGTCAGCTCAGGTTCAACATTCACTTTCTCCTCCTCATCATCACCCTCATCATGGAAGGGTGTGTCATCCCCAGTCTCATCTGCATTGTTGTCATAATCACTATCATCCTCCCGACTCTGCGCATCTGCCAAATCACGAGTAAAAATGTGACGACCCAAAGGGTCATCACTTATTTTCCTCATCTGTTCCGTTCTCCCGAGGCCTTGAAAACCTCATTTTTTATTGCCTCGATTTGCGTGCACAGTCCGAGCGCGTAGCCAGAAAGCTTTTATGTTAAAATATATGAATTCTGTAAAAGATTTGAGAAATTATGATATTAATATTGATATAGTTGACTTTGGTCATCATTTTTAGTAAACGGACCCGGACCCGAGATTGGACGGTCTCAGAAGGTCCGTAGAAAAATATGGGACTTGGGCATGTGCCGGGAGTCGAAATCCGAGGTCCAGAACCTCGGTAAATGAATTTTTCTGTTAAATTATTTTCTAAAATTATTAAGGAAAAATGAAAATGAGTTAGAAAATATAGGTATCGGGCTGGTATTTTTGTTCCGACGACTGGTACAGGTCATAAATATTGGTTAAGCGCTTCCTATAAAGTTTGGTTGAAAATGGACGTCGTTCGACGTGTTTCGAACAAAAAATGGGAAATTTAGAACTTATGAACTTTGAAATGAAATTTACGAGTTTTGGAGTTTGATTCATTGAATTCGATGTTGTTTTAGCGATTTGATCGCTCGAGCAAGTTTGTATGATGTTTTTGAGTCAGAGTGCATATTTGGTTTGGAGCCCCGAGGGCTCAGGAGTGATTCAGAGGTGGTTCGGGGTTGTTTTACACCAAAAATCATAGCAGGTTTTCTGCAATTCTTGCACAGGTCATTTTCTCTATGCGAACGCGACCTAGTCACGCGTTCGCGATGACCAGTGCCCCAGCCTTCTTCACGTTCGCGTAAAATCCATCGCGTTCGCACTGCCCTAGATCCCTCTTGCTTCGCGTTCGCATGTAGGTACACGCGTTCGCGTAGACCAATCCCTGGACCCCCAGCCTTTTACTCTTCACATTCGCATCCTCTTTCACGCGAACGGGATGCTTACCCGTCTCCCTTCATCGCGAACGCGACAGGTGTGTCGCGAACGCGATGAACAACTTTGCCCAGCGAATTTTTAAGTTAAAAATAGAACCAGTGACGGGATTTTCATAAAAACACCCGAAACCCTTTCTTCTCCAAGCACTTAGGCGTCCATTGAAGCTCTCATTCGTCAAAA
>MU730353.1:137470-150697 GCA_026770625.1 Nicotiana glauca
GCCAAGCTGTCCATACTAATTGCCTTCCGGCTCAAAGCATCAGCCACTACATTGGCCTTCCCCGGATGATACAATATGGTAATGTCATAATCCTTAAGCAACTCAAGCCACCTCCGCTGTCTCAAATTAAGATCTTTCTGTTTGAACAGATGCTGAAGGCTGCGATGATCAGTATACACCTCACAAGAAACACCATACAAGTAGTGCCTCCAAATCTTTAGAGCATGAACTATAGCTTCTAACTCCAAATCGTGCACAGGGTAGTTCTACTCATGGGACTTCAACTGACGAGAAGCATATGCAATAACTCTACCCTCCTACATCAGTACACATCCTATGCCAACTCTCGAGGCATCACAATACACGGTGTAGGAACCTGAAGCTGATGGCAATATCAGAACTGGAGCCATGGTCAATGCTGTCTTGAGCTTCTGAAAGCTCTCCTCACACTCCTCGGACCACACAAATGGAACACCCTTCTGAGTCAACTTAGTCAAGGGTGATGCAATAGAAGAAAATCCTTGAACAAACCGGCGATAATATCCTGCCAACCCAAGGAAACTACGGATCTCAGTGGCTGAGGCCGGTCTGGGCCAACACTGTACCGCCTCTATCTTATTCGGATCCACCTGTATATCATCACTGGACACCACGTGTCCTAGAAAGCCACAGACCCGAGCCAGAACTCACACTTGGAGAACTTTGCATAAAGCTTCTCCTTCCTCAACCTCTGCAATACTACTCTCAAATGCTGAGCATGCTCCTCCTGACTACGGGAGTACACCAGGATGTCATCAATAAACACAATCACAAAGGAATCCAAATACGGCCGGAACACGCTGTTCATCAAATGCATAAATGCGGTTGGGGCATTAGTCAGCCCAAAAGACATAACTAGAAACTCATAATGCCCATATCTCGTCCTGAAGGCAGTCTTCATAATATCAGAATCCCTGATCTTCAGCTGGTGATAGCCTGAACGAAGATCAATCTTCGAGAATACCCTCGCTCCCTGGAGCTGATCAAACAAATCATCAATGCGCGGTAGAGGATACTTGTTCTTCACTGTTACCTTGTTTAACTGCCTGTAATCAATACACATCCTCATTGAGCCATCTTTCTTCTTGACAAACAACACCGGTGCACCCCACGGTGACACACTAGGCCGAATGAACCCCTTATCTAGTAGTTCCTGAAGTTGCTCCTTCAATTCCTTTAACTCAGATGGCGCCATACGATAAGGAGGAATGGAGATAGGCTGAATGCCTGGCATCAAATCAATACCAAAGTCAATATCCCTGTCCGGCGGCATGCTCGGCAGGTCCGATGGAAACACATCCGGAAAATCCCTTACAACGGGAACAGAATCAAGGCTGGGAGTCTCAGCTCCAACATCTCTCACAAATGCCAAATATGATAAACATCCCTTTCCAACCATCCGCTGGGCCTTTAAGAAAGAAATTACTCTGCTGGATACATAATCAGTCATACCGTGCCACTTGATCCTCGGGATACCCGGCATAGCCAATATGACTGTCTTGGCGTAATAGTCTAGAATAGCATGGCACGAAGATAGCCAATCCATGCCCAGAATAACATCGAAATAAACCATGCTCAACAGAGTAAATCAATTCGGGTCTCCAGACCCCCAATAGTAACAAGGCAGGACCGATACACATGGTCCACAATAATAATAATAGTATCGCCCACCGGGGTAGATAGATGCACAGGCAACGCAAGACACCCTCGGGTCGTACCCAAATGATGATCAAAGTATGAAGATACATAGGAATAAGTGGAACCCGGATCAAACAAGACTGAGGTATCTCGGTGACAGACTGAAATAATACCTATAATAACAGCATCCGAAGCAACAACATCTGAACGGCCCTGAAGAGCATATAAATGAGCCTGAACACCTGATCGGCCTCCCCCTCGAGGGCGACCCCTAGATGCCTGACCCTCACCCCTAGTTGGCGGGGCGGGTGCTGAAGAGGACGGACCAGAAGATGAGGGCTGACCCCTCTACTGAGACTGACTGCTGCGGCGCCGAGGACACTGCCTCCACAAATGCCCAAACTCCCCGCAATCATAACAACTCCCAGGTGCTGGGGAATGGGACTGAAGGGAACCCGTGCATCAAAATGACTGGCTGACGCACTCGATCTGCAGGAACCCTGAGCAGACGGGGCACGAGACGAACTCTGCACTGGAAGTGCACTAAGAGATGGCTGACTCTGCTGAGAGCCCTGATAACCCTGACCAGAAGATGAACCACGGTACTCTGAACGAGCTGGCTGTGGAGGCCTGAAAGATCGACCTCTGCTCTGCTGACCCTGGCCTCTAGACTGAGCACTATTGAAGCTACCTGACGATCGAGGCCTCTTGGCCTCCCTCTCCTCACGCTCCCGATGACGATCTGTCTCAATGTCACGAGCAATATTCACTGCATCCTCAAAAGTATGACTCAGGACCCTCTCTCGGGTCATCAAAATACGGATGGGATAAATAAGTCCGTCCACAAATTGCCTGATCCTCTCTTGATCAGTCAGAACCATCCATGGAGCATAACGAGCTAACTATGAGAATCTCACCTCATACTCCATCACAGACATATCTCCCTGCCGAAGCCACTCAAACTGCCTATGCAGCTCCTCTCTCTGCGACCGTGGTACCCACTTCTCCAGAAAAATAGTGGAGAACTCCTGCCATGTCAATGGTGCTGCACCTGTCGGCCTGCGGCGCTCATACACCTCCCACCATGTAAAGGCTGCTCCTGAGAACTGAAAGGTAGTAAATGATACCCCACTCGACTCTAGGATCCCTGCTGTATGGAGAATGCTTCGACACTTGTCGAGAAAACCGTGGGCATCCTCACCCGGAATACCACTGAATACCGGAGGTGAAAGCCTACTAAACCTCTCCAGACGATGCTTCTCATCGTTTGGCATCACTGGAATACCACCACCCTGAACCGAGGCAACCGGCTGAACTGGAGCCACTGGCTGGACTGTGGCAACTGGCTGGACTGGTGGGGCCTCTGGTGTCTGTAAAACCTGCACTACCTGCTCAGGAGTGCGAGCTGTGGGGGTCTGATGACCACCCCCGGTCTGAGATGTAGCTGCAGCAGTAGTGGCCGAGACTGCCTGAGCCAGGCCAGTGCAAACTGATAAGATCTGAGCTAGGGCCTCCTTAAGACCCGGAATCACAATAGGCACAGCTGGTGCCTGCGCAGGTGTTGCTGGAGCATCTCCAGCTAGAGGCTGGTCCTGAATAGGGGCAACTGGTGGGTCAACTGGTGCTGCCCTTGCTGCTCTACCTAGACCACGGCCGCGCCCATGGCCTTTAGCAGGTGGCAATGGTGGTCGTCCGCCACGTCCGGTAGCACGAGTTCTCGTCATCTACGAGAGAATAGAATACATAAGTTTAGTTCTCGGAACAACAAAGTCGCACGACAAGAATTTCAAAATTTGAAGTTTTCCTAAAGGTTCTGCAGCCTCACGAGGATAAATACAGATGTCTCCGTACCGATCCGCGAGACTCTACTAAACCGGATCATGATTCGCGAGACCAAGTAACCTAGGCTCTGATACCAACTTGTCACGACCCAAACCCGGTCGCGATGGCGCCCAACACACTACTAGGCAAGCCCGACCATTTATAAAAATTACCCCAATTATTTAAACAAGTAAAGATAAAGCTATTTAAGTCAAAGTCTGAAATAATGGTAAAAATACAGAAAATCTGGCAAAATACAAAAACAGCCCAACTAGGACCCGGTGTCACGACCATGAGCCTCTAATGTCAGAATAATATCCTAATACAAAGTTCTGTCTAACACTGATAATGCAGAAGTAAAGGATAAAGATAGGGGGAGAATCATCGGCTGCGAACGTCGTGCAGCTACCTCAAATGCTCCCGAAAGAAACTCTGGATCAACTAGAATTTCTCATCCTGAGACTGCCCTAGATCTATACACAAGGTGCAGGGAGTAAAGTGAGTACTTCCAACTTAGTAGTAATAAAAGTGAATAACACTGAAAGTATAAAATCCCAAAAGGGCACAAATAATGCTATCTTAAGCAGTAAACCAAATAACAGTAGAATTCATGAAAACATAGCAAAACATTTCTCTTGAAAGGAATCAAATAAACAAGAGTACACAAGTAGGGTCAACCATTGTTACCTGACCAAAATGTGTTTCAGTGTCATTGTTACCACTAATCAGTCATTGTTATCTGACTGGTCAGTCATTGTTACCTGAACGAAACATGTATGACAGTGTCATTGTTAGCACTGTTCATTTCAAAGGGGTACCCCGCACTCACTGTGGGTGTGCAGACTCCAGAGGGGCTCCTTCAGCCCAAGCGCTTTCAATAAGGCCTGAAAGCCTGAATAATATCAACACGAGGCCTGAAAGTCTGTTCACAATACACTCGAGGCCTGAAAGCCTCCTCACATAACACTCGAGGCCTGAAAGCCTGTTCACAATACACTCGAGACCTGAAAGCCTCCTCACATCACTCTTCATGCCCTCACACATGGCCCTCGACCTCAATCAATCCAAAAATAGTCAAAAAGCACCTCGGGCATTAGTAAAACAATAATACTAGCTCAAATGATAGTTCAAATATCAGTTAAAACTCCAAGTTTGAGTAAAATATAGCTAAGTTCATAAAACAGTGTAAATCACACGGAAGTTCAAATAATATTTCAAATAGTGAGGGAAAGAGTGATGATAGTTCATAAAGAGTTCAAACAATCAGCAATAAGCCCCAAGTATGGCAATGAGCCCAAGTCATAATGATAATAACAAATCATTTGCAAATACGCGGTAAAAACCAACAACATGGATGGACCAAGTCACGATCCCCAACGGTGCTCCACCCCACGCTCAGGTCCAGCGTGCAAGTCACCTCAATACAGCACTAAGATGTGCAAATTCGGGGTTTTAACCCTCAGAATATCATTCACAAGTATTACTCACCTTTAGCCGGCCGATAATATAGCTCGCCAAGCCTTTCCCTCTCGTATCTACCTCCTCGCGTGTAAAATCTGATCAAAACCATAAGGAATACGTAAAAATATGCTAATGCAACATAACCCAATCGAAAAGACTCGAAAAACAACCAAAAATACAAAGTTGGCAAAACCTGAGCCCCGGGCCCACTTCTCAAAAAATTATAAAATTCACATTTCCGGAATTCTCGTCTCATCACGAGTCCGTACATATAAAATACACAAGAGTCGGAGTCCATTTGACCCCTCAAATTTTTACTTTAGACTCTCTTAGGCTTCAAGCCATAACCTCAAATTTTACCCTTTGATTCCTCCAATTTTCAGAGTTTTAATCCTTGTTTTTATACCATAACAACATTATTTGAGGTTACAAGTTCATACCTGATGGAATCTCCATCAAAATCTCTTCAAATCGCCCAAAATCGCCTCTTACCGAAGTCCCAAAAATGTTTTCTAACTCTAAAATTCGAAGACACTGTTCCATTAAACCCTTCAGCGATTTTTGCTTTTGCGGTCTCGCTACTGCTTTTGCGGGACCGCTTCTTTGGTTTTCACTTAAACTCACTACGACCGCTTCTGCGATCTACTTGACCGCTTATGTGGTATCATCGAAAGAATCCCAGGATCGCTTCTGCGGTCACTTACCGCTTCTGCGGTATTCGCTTCTGCGGAAACTCTTCCGCTTTTGCGGAAATACCCGCCCTTCATCAGGACCACTTCTGTGACCAATTGGCCGCATCTCCGGAACCGCTCCTACGGTTCTTTTTCCGCAAATGCGGAAATAACAGAAGCTTCAAAATACAGACCTGTTGCAAAACTTTAAAATTTCCGATTAATCATCCGACATCACCCCGAGGCCCCCAGGACCTCAACAAAAAGCACCAACACATCCAACAATCTTATGCAAACTAGTTCCAATCCTCAAAACACGTCAAACAACGCTAAAACCAATAAATTACATCGGATTCAAGCCTAGCTTTCATCAAAACTTTCGAAATGCGCATTCAACCAAAAACTTGACCAAACAACGTCCGAATGACCTGAAAATTTGCAGACATATCCAAAATCACCTAACGAAGCTACTGTAACTCTCAGAATTCCATTCCGACCCTCGGATCAAAATCTCACCTACCAATCGAAATTCGCCATATTTCCAACTTCGCCAATTCAAGCTTATTTCTACACCGGACCTCCAAATTCAATTCCGATCATACTCCTAAGTCACAAATCATCCCCCGAAGCTAACCGAACCACCGAAATTCACATCCGAGCCCTCCAACCACATAGTCAACTTCCGATTGACTTTTCTACAACAACCTTCCTTCTAAGAGGCTAATTGCCTCATTTTCATCCAAAACCAAACCAACTCTATCCGATCAACTCTAATACCGATATTGAAACATGAAGCAACACAATAAGGGAAAACGGGGTGGTAACTCACGTGGCAACGGGCCGGGTCGTCACATAAAGAAAAAAGAAAATATTTTTGAATCTTAAATTTTCTTTCAAATTTTTGAAAGAAGTATGAAAATATTTTTTTTTTGTATTTTTTAAAACTTTAGGGTCTAAAAGAAAGATTTTCTAATGGAGGAAGTAAAGGAAAATATTTTTGGATTTTCTTGAAAATGGTGGGCCAGAACCGATGAGGTTTGCCTACGTATCTCACATCCGGTGAAAATCAAACCCGCGTAGTTCGCCAGTTTTGACATAATTGAAAAAAAAATATGATATTGACTCACATTCATTTTTTTTTAAAATACATTTTCTTTGTTTTTTTTTCTTTTTTTCAAAAAATTGGCAGAGTTTTGGAATATTTTCAAATACTAGAATTTTTATAAACTGAAGTAAATTCTCTATCCTACCTCACTCTTGGTTTTTCTCTTTATTTTCTTTTGCTATCCGGTTAATATGCAAGCCGAAACAGATAAATATTCACATAGCACGTAGGATGCATCATGGTGGTCTTTTATTTTGGGTACACCTGTCCTAGACGGGCCTAACCCCTGTGTTGAGTCCCCTAAGTCAAATGCACGTGATGCAAACAAGCGCTCCTACTAGGGACGCGACATGGAGTTGTGTTTTTCTAAAGTTAAACCCTGGGGTTTTGATCTAGACTTGGGGTACCCGAGCGGACAACTGGGGTCGAGGAGGGGGCGACGTACCGGGAGCAGTAAAGTCTGCCTGGCCTTGTAGCTTGCCCAGTCTCGCTCTATTTGGTATAATTTCTACAAAAAAAGTGGGCTACGCAAATGTATGCACCATTTTCAGAAGACTCGGATGGGTGACGCGAGAAGACAATTATATACAATTCAAATATATTAAAGCGGTAAACAGATAGCATTTTAGTACAAAGGTTCACAAGAATACAATAATATCAACAATAAATAAGCTCAGTAAAAATCATAAAACAAGCTCGATTCTTGAACTCTGAACAAAAGTTCTGGGTTCTTGTCCCCTGCATAGTCGCCAGAGCTGTCACGCCTCCTTTTTACCTACACCCCCGGAAGGGTATATATAAGGGGGTTTTTTCCAATTTAAGTATTTATTTATTCAAATAATCAGAGTGGCCACTTGGGATATTTATGGTGTCACAAGTCACCGGTTTAAATCCCGAATCGAGGAAAAGAATGACTCTGTTTAACAGTCCGCAAACCAGAAATCCGGATAAGGAATTATGTTAACCCGGGAGAAGGTATTAGGCACTCCTGAGTTCCGCGGCTCTAGCACGGTCGCTTTGAAAATACTTGGCATACTAAAATTGTTTAATTACTGATCTTGAACCTATGTGCTTTTGCTTCTTACCGCTTTTACATAAGAAAAATTATCTTGAAACGGGTTACGCGTACGTATACCCATTTGTTTGGCGTGTCAAAAATTTTGTCACGTGAACGTGTCCATAATTAATAACTCTCTATTATTATTAAGAAAGATTGGCCGAAGTTGCGCGAACGCATACTCCAATTTTGTTTTTAGAATTAAATTCGCAATTATGTTACGCGAACGTATACATAATCACGATAATAGATTAAAACACGCTTAAAAGCATTTTTAAATATAACGGAGGAGTGAAAAGAAACATAGAGGTGCTGACATGAATTTGCCCTCATATTTCCACCAGACGTAATATTTAAAAGAGCAGTTCCTTGGCTGAAAACCAAGGAATACATCACATTAGCAAATTTCAAGAAATGAATAGGAGGAGAAATGAAAATAAAAATAAAAATAAAAATAAAGGTATGACAAACAAATTTAAAGATGGCCAAACACAATCACGGACTCCTTGAACAGATTGTTTGCCATGTCATTATAAATAAACTAAAAATTTGTTCAGAAGGAGTAACAAGATATATAAAAAATTGGTAAGCATGTCCTTAAATTTTTAGGAAGATGCGCGAACTTCGGCTAACAGATGCAATTGCGAATTAAGACCATTTCTCATTATCACACTACTTGCTACTATTAAAGTATTACTATACCTTTATATTTAGCAAGATCGAGTCAGGCCTTTCACTCAACTAATGATATTTCATTCCTTCTTTTAATAAGGGCACCAGCAAATCAAAATAAGAAACATCTACTTGACCATGGCAACAAACATAGCATTTAATTGGAGAAAGAAAAGAAAGAGAAAAAAATGGATCAATCACAATATCAAACAAAAATGGACCGGTTATTAATTTGCAAGATTTGCAACAGCACCGGCCAATGTACAAAGACGAGTACGCCTTAGCTGAAAGTGAGCAACGTTAACTGAGGCCCTACACCTCACTCGACCGCAAAACTATGCCGGCGACCTTGACAGAACCCGAACTCGAATGGTAGCAATTTGAGCTATTGGTTTGATCATTTTTAACTGATTTTTGGGGTTTGGCAGCTGCTGGTAAAATTTATAAGGTGGAGTTGAAGGGAAGTGGAAGCAGTGGTCAGTTCTTTTTGGAATCCCTCATGCGCCTCTGTTTTTACAATATCTGTGTGTGTCTATCATCTTTATTGAGAGGAAGAGGCTGATTAAAATCTAAGAGGGGGAGGCTGGTTTCTAGTTTTTTGTCCAAGAAGAAGAAGACCCAGCAGCCGCTATGATTTTCACGGTGGTGGTGCGATGAGGAGTTGGAGATCAAGTGGGCGTGAGTAGCTGCGGCTGCTTAGGGGTGTTCCTTTTTCAGAATTTTTTTTTTGGCTTTTTTTGTATATCACCTTGCATTTAGGGTGTAGGTACTATTATATAGGGATATGTATTAGGTTAGAGGTATGAGCCTAGAGATTATGTGCTAGGAAATTGGGTCAAAGACTAAAAAAATGGACTACAAGACCAACCTAAAACTAATTCCTCCTTCTAAAATTTTGTACAATTATAATATAAAAATATAAAACTAATTTTAATTTATTGAACTAACCTATAAAACATAAAACTATTTTTTTATGTTTTCAAGATTATATAAAAATAAAGATAAGATACTATTTTTGTATTTTTTAAGGTTAAAAATGACTACAAAATATTAATGAACCTATTTTGTAATTTCTCGTTTTCTTGTAATAAAAAAAAGTAAAATAGTAAAAATTAGTTAACATAACGCTATTAGTCCTAAATTATATATTTATATGCTAAAATATAAAAAATCTTGGGGAGGGCCAAAAATCACATGTCTACAGGAATTAATTAAAATTCTGAACATCCAGGTTCATTTCTATATTCCCTATCGCGTTTGATTTTAGTTAGATTTGATCTTCCTCCGTTACTTGTGTTCTGTTTCATTTTTGTGCTTGAATGTCTGTGGTTTTAAATCTGCTCTGTTTGGACATATTGGATTGTTATATGATTCACTTTCGTGATAAGTGAATTAGTATCAAATTGCGTTAAGTTTCACATAAATATGGAGCCTATTGCTTCTTCACTGCTTGAGGTTTCATTTTAAGCCTTAAATTCACGCAGTTTGCCTCTTCCATTCTAAATGAATCGCAATTCTTTGTTCCTTGAATCTATGGAATAGGTTAAGTTGGCGAATATATGGGGTAGATTTAAAACGTGTTTCTCTGTCTATTTGGCCGACCCTTGGTATCAAGGGAAGGCATAGTAGTGTTTCTCCAAGTATTTAATATTTACATCTAGTCTTGAAACTTGAAATCATATTTGTATGGTAAGTATTTTTCTTTTACTCCTGGTGTCAGTTCTGCCTTTTCATTAATATTTTTAGCATGTTTAAAATACTCTCTTAAATAAAGATGTATTTTCTCATGTGTTATGTCATGACCCAATTCCATAATAGGTTATGATGGCGCCCAACGCCATTGTTGGGCAAGCCAACGCAGAAAAATGCCAATTTAGCTTTCGATCACATTATCCTCAAGTAGTTGAAATAATTCTTTAAGTTGGAAATAGATTAGAAAGGATGATAAAATCATGATAATCATATAACCCCAAAATAATAACGTCTACCAATATGTGTGCCAAGACCCGATGTCACAAGTAATGAGCAACTAGTAGAATTTACAATAAAACATACTATTCTACTGTTTTAACAGAATAGGCAGCATAAATACATAAGAAAACTCCTCCAAGCTACGGAACGACATGGAAGGGAAAGCAGCTTACAGTAGGAGTCTCAAATTTGCTTAGTGGTGCGCGCCCGACTGGTAGCCAGATGTACCTGCCTCAGACCCTGTACAATTAAGTACAGGAGTGTAGTATGAGTAGATAAACAATATGTACCCAGTAAGTATCATGTCTAATCTCGAAAAAGTAGAGACGAGAGGTCGATTCGATACTTACTAGGGTCAAATAATACAAGAAGAGTTTCTAATAAGCATGGATATCTCAAGATATTAATATTTAATAATCATGGGTAATAGTTCTTTCCCAAGTATGAACATAGATGCTTGTCTATATTCTAAGCATATATGTAACTTAACCCTTAAAAAATTTCTAAGCAAAACATGCGTAAATACTCACCGTGGAACGTACGGTCCGATCCAACATAAAATAAATTGTGCACTTCCGAGGGTCGAACGGCTCGAACCATAGATGCATCTATTACCCCGCTCGCGAATCACCCATGTGACGCCGTAAAATATAAATAAAATCATCAACAAGCCAACAATAATATATATCTGAGGAGTAGTTATTCATAGGAATACCTAATATTCTCTTCTAAAAGACCAAATAGGATAAGGTTCCTCCATTAGTCCATTTATCTTAATCAAATAGTTTATACGAATTCGAAGTTATCAGCAAGATAAACGAATCTCATGTAAAGCATGATTATGGGTCCTAGACTACCCGAAATAAACATAATAGTCGCTACACACGGACTCTCGTCACCTAGTGCATACGTAGCCCCCACAAATATTAGCATTTAATTCAATTATTCTACAAGGTTAGAAAGGAGACTTACCTCGCTCCAAAGTGTACTTCAAGTGCAGAGAACAAGTCCAAGCCCTCAATTCGGATCCGAACGATCCCAAACTAAATAAATGAAGTAAGAACTAGTTAATATAGACTCATAAGATTGAAAGTTAGCTATTTAAGCAATTTCCCACTCATTTACACAAGTTTCCCAAAATTCGACCCCGGGCCCACGTGCCCGGATTTTGAAATTTTTCGAAGGAAGTTGTTCTCTACAACCTAAGGATCACTAATATATGATTTCTAATGAATTCCAAAACAAATTTCGTGGTTAAATCCAAGTTTTATTAAAATCCTAGGTTTAGCTATAACCCCTTTGATTTCTCCAAATCTTTAGGTGTTAATCTACCCAAAACTCGAGTATTAAACTTGCATTAAGTAGAAATAACTTACCTCACGATGCTATGTTGAAATCCCCTCTTTGAAAACTCCCAAATCGCTCAAGTGTAGAGACAAAATGAAATAAATGGCCTAAGTCATGTTTTTAAAAGATGTGTCCACATCTCTGATGTCGCATTTGAGACACCTGATTCGCAATTGCGAAGTCGCAATTGCGAAGTCGCAATTGCGACAATATGTTCACAAATGCGATCTGGGTCTCCCTCTACATTGATCGTAATTGTGATATAGGGGTCGCAAATGCAGACCCTGCTAGGTTCGCAAATGCGAAGCAAAAGTTACAATTGCGACCACTGCCCCCAGCCAGCCTCATCGCAAATGCGATGCTATTCCTCGCAATTGCGAGAACTGTCCGCCAGCCAGCCTCATCGCAAATGTGATATTACCTTCACGATTGCGATCAAGGTCTTGCAATTGCGAGACCTACAGTAGAAGAAAAAACACCAGAAAACTGGTGTGTCGATCTATTCCAAACCCATGCCCGAAACTCACACAAGCCCTCGGGGCTCTACACCTAAACCCAAGGATTCAACACCTAAACTTTTGAAATCTTTAAGAACATCCAAATTCCTATCTTTACAACCGGACGTCCGAATCACGTCAGATCAGTCTCTTTTCATACCAAATTTTACAAACAAGTCTACAATATTATACTAGGACTGTACCGGGCTTCAGAACCAACATATGAGCTCGATACCAACGTAATAAATTATTACTTAGTTTATTTTAATCCTTAATATTTCAGATTAACAATTTCAAATAAAAATTCATTACTTGGGCTAGGGACCTCGAAAATCTATTCCGGGCATACGCCCAAGTCCCATAATTTCCTACGGACCCTCCGGGATCGTTAAATCACGAATCCGGGCCCGTTTACTAAAAATATTGACCAAAGTCAAACTTAGTCTTTTAAGAAAATCCTAAGGAATCACATGGGCATATTTCACCCAAAACTCTTCCAAATCTCGAATCAACCGTCCCCGCAAGCCATAAATTAGCTAAAGCAAGTGAGGGAAGTTTTATTTAAGGGAATGCGGTTTAAAAGGCAAAATGACCAGGCAGATCGTTACATTCTCCACTTCTTAAACAAAAATTCATCCTCGAACGGGCATAGAAAAGTACCTAAGCTGCTGAATAAGTGGAGATATCTTCTCTGTATGTCCTCATCGGACTCCCAGGTTACCTCCTCGACTGGTTGGCCCCTCCACTGGACCTTTACAGCAGAAATCCTCTTGGATCACAACTGGCGATCCTGCCTATTAATAATGGCAACTGGCTACTCCTCGTAACCCAAGCCCTCATCCAGCTGAATGGTACTGATGTCTAACATATAGGAAAAGTCGGTATGATACCTCCGAAGCATCGACACATGAAAAATGGGGTGAACTCCCGATAAGTGTGGGGGGGGGG